>CM042226.1:19561550-19849050 GCA_023566465.1 Cottus gobio | reverse complement strand
GAACCGGATTTAGGACTGAGAAGGATAGACTGTCAGCCTCTGCTGCAGTAAAATGAGAGGTTTTCTGAGGGGAGTCTAATGCTGTGAAACAACAAGGTCCGCCTAAATCAACACACAATAAAGGTTCCTTGTCCTAACTTTAGCTACTTCCTGTGTTGCTGGATACAGTGTTTATTGATTAACAACAGCTATTCTGTAGACTGATCATATATTTTGTGTTGAAAATATGTATCTCTAAAGTAACTAAATCTGTTAAATATAGTTGAGTAAAAAGTACAATATTTACTGAAATGTAGTAAAGTATAAAGAAACATAAAATAGAATTACCCAATTGAGGAGTAAATCCTCTTCAGTTTCCAAATAAAAGGTATTTAAATGCTCTCATTGCTATTTCACGCATTTATGATTCATTCCTGATGAATGCATGTAAGCTTAATCAGATGGAACGTTACAACGCGGCAGCCAAATCATACGAGAGGCGCCGTCGTGACAAGCGCTCCTCGGACTGATGAGAAGGAGGCCTAATACTGTGTTTGCCGATGACTAAGGACGGATATTTGAGAGAGAGAGAGAGAGAGAGAGAGATGCTAGTGCTGAGTCACAGCACGGCTGCTGCTGCTGCTGCTGCTGCTGCAGCACCCTCCCCCACACCCAACCGTCTCTCCTCCTGCCCTCGCTCTCTTCACACACACACGCAATTTCCCGCTCTGTACATCCCATGCAGCGTGTTCATCACTGCCTCTCCTCATATGTCAGACGTCTTTCTCTGTCGAGTCTGTCCTCACCAGATCTTTCACACCTTTTAATCTGTTTTTAGATAGTTTTTTGCCTCGTCACTCTTTCACAGCCCCCCCACCCCCTCGCTCGTCCTCCCACCCCAGCCTCCACCTTCCCCGTGAAGTTTAATTAAGAATGAAATCAGTCAGAGAGGGAGATCAGAGTGCGTGAGCTTGTCTGCTACGAGGTTGATAATGTTGCAGCTAATCTTCCCCTCTACTTGCTGTGTTTTGCTCTTTGACCGTGAAACGCCAAGCTCTCTCCCTTCCCCGAGTTCCCCAGACACCACACACACACACACACACACACACACACACACACACACACACACACACACACACACACACACACACACACACACACACACACACACACACACACACACACACACACACACACACACCTGCAAATACCACTCCTACTTCAAAGGCCTCTTCTGAAAAGTTAGCCATTCTCTTTCATCCCAGCAAAAAGCAAAAGAACAGCGGGCTTTACAGTTTTTCTTGATTGCTTTGACCTACTTAAAGAAACTGGGGTCCACTCGGTTTTCATCGTCACTGTCTCAGCAGAGCACAAGACACCTCTTGCAAATGTGTTATCCCTTTCTCATTGGATTGACACATTTTCTCCACCCTTTTGCAGAACAGTTAACACGGATGTCATTCAAGCAGTCCAAACTCCATTGTTTTAGCTATGGTAACCAAAAAGAAACCATCTGTTCCTAACTATTAGAAAATACCTACATCAGTATGAAACCACTGAAGCACCTGTTTGACGCTCCTTCACACAAATCTTCAATTAGCAATCAGTCTGCAGGCCTTAAAAGGTGCAGCATCTGGGTTGCAAGAGAGGATATTGAATGTGACGTGGATGAGGCCATGTGGCCCCATCGTCAAGACAGAAGAGTATCAATAGTGGCTATTTCTTATACTTTACTGTAATAGATTTTATTTTGGTTTACATGTATTTTGTGTAATATTTAAAGTATTTCAGTTTTCAGCCACAGTTGGAAAAAAAGAATCAATGGAATCAATAAAATTTGCATCAAAGCATTTCTGATTCTGGATCCAATTCTTTGCAAGAAGGCAAATTTGACAACAAATGGCACTGGCATGAAAGCTACGTACAGTAATTGGCTACAATGACAAGCAATGGTGCACTGATTCTCACTGAGTGCTGTATTTTGTATTTTGTTGTCTACTGTGTAATGGTTGATTGGAAGAGCTCATACACTTGTTTGCAAGTTGTGTTGTTTGAAGGCAAAATTTGCTTTTGTTGCATACACTGTAACAAGATTATGTAGTTTTTACAGTAATATTACTGTATATTGGCCATATTCTTACTGTAGAACTCCTATACAGTATGTTACTGTAGATCTGCAATGCATCATGGTCAAAATTCATTCCCGGGTAAATCTTACTGTAAATAAATGTTGCTGTAAATCACAATACAGTAAAACACGTTTCTGTAAATCATATTACAGTAATACATGTTGCTGTAAATCACATTACAGTAATACATGTTGCTGTAAATCACAATACAGTATTTTTGAGCGGTTTTTCCTTTTTCAGCAATAAAAATCCGTCGCATTATTTTAACACAGATGTTACTTCTTGCTGCCACGCAGACAGAGGAGTAAACGACATGTTAAACCTCCGTTGCTACACAAACCATGACAGTGGACTATAACGTCGTGTGCCGACGGGCATTTGATACTCTCAACACATTTTTGGAGCTACAACATTTCTGCAACAGCAAGGTAACGAAGCTCATTAATATCCCTTCATATTTCCTTTTTGCAGGGCATTTTGCAACTGTACATTAATTACAGACAGCACAGTGTTCTCAAGTAAAGTCACCGTGTAACGCTACGTGACTTTAAGAGGGAAGTAGGGACACACGTTCCTGCACTAGTAAGCTAACGTCGGTGTTACTAATATTACCAACATATAGTATTTGCTATTTGAATTGTGATATACATTATTTGGCTTCTTATAGTGTATCTTTTAAATTAATTGGAGTTGTTTATGTGACAGCATCGTCGTGTATGTGTTGCTGCTCGTTAGCTAGGTTTCGTTAGCTAAGAGAAGATTTGACTCTTTTCTCTCTTGCTAGCTAACGTGCGGCTATGAAGGCCTCACGAGCACCACTGAAGGTGAACCACAACGCCACAACAGGTGAGACCTACACACATGACGTGTTTTCTGAGCTACATGCAGGGTAGACTGCAACAGCTGGTATAAACTTGGGTACATTGTTGCTAGCTTAACCCTCCTGTCGTGTTCGGGTCTAAACTGATCGATTTACAACTTTAATCAATCATAAATGTTGTGTTTTACATCTGTTTACCTCAATACCTTATGACAGTGGTCACTAACTGGCGGACCGCGGTCCGGGTCCGGACCCAGACGTAGTTGTCTCTGGACCCTGGACCGAAAACTAATTATTATTACCGAATTATTAACTGTTGATGGATCGCTTCTATTTCACCGGCGCAGCTTTTCCTGCCTTTGCAGCTCTCATTCAGCGGTCCAGGAAACACTCACGACCAATCACACGCCTTGAAAATCCTGTCACTTGCCTACTCAACCAATCACATGTGTGTATTGCGTTAAGCCCCGCCCTCGACTCATGTGAGATGTTCACACACACGGAGCGACAGGAGACTGAGAGACCGGATAGTTGGAAAAGTACGAGAGTCAGAGAAATGTGGACCGCTTATCTATATAATATCTATATATCTAAGCTAATCTTAAAGAGAGCCTTTAACAATGGATGGACTCTTATATGTTTATTCCCACAACCAGTTCAAGAGCAGTATGTCTCATGTTATATTATATATCAGCGATATTAAAAGCAGCGATGTGACATCACTTGACGCCCGAATAAACTGAATTTGAAGCTGCATGACAATTCAGTTAAATTCTTTCTAAAATTAAGGACTTTATTTATTAATGTAATTTATAGTCACATTTTTCAAAAGCTTTCTGTTTAAATCCAGCCTTTATTTTACTTGAAATAAGAGAAGATAATGTATCTATTATTATAGTATGTACTATTTATAATTCTTCCAGTTAAATTTGAAATCTGTAATAATAAATATTGTTTAGATGTTAATTCATTGTACTTTATTTAATTTGACAGTCAGTCGTTGACTACATACAGATGTTAATTCAACTGTTGGCTTTGTCAATATGTTTAGCACAAAATCATATAGTGCAAATTAGACATTATTGTGATGTTCCGGACCTTTGCATAAGGAACCTGTCTCAAACTGGACCTTGCAGAATTTTAGTTGAATACCCCTGCCTTATGATATCCTGTGAATATGCATGTGAACATGTAAAATTGCTGATCACTCCCCCTCCTGCTCTCACACACACACACACACACACACACACACACACACACACACACACACACACACACACACACACACACACACACACACACACACACACACACACACACACACACGTGTGAACACCTGTTTGCAGACCCATTTATAAAGTTGTACCTATTTCAAACTTCAAACAGAAGAAACAGGTGTTTGTTATGGGAACCCATCTCTATCCTGCTTAATGTGCCCATCACCCCAAGTGAAGCACACCTTCCAGACTAAACAATGCTTCTTATCTTCTCACTTTCCCCCTAAATACACCTTTATTTGACCAGGAACACCAAAGTAAAGGTTTCTTTCATGTCTCTCCTAATAACTACGGTACTATTGTTTGTTTATTTTGTGTCACAGGAAACCTCCACCCAGGCTGATGTTGAGGCCCAGTTGTCCCTGCCAAGCACTTCTAGACTCATCATGCTGGTAAGATCCCAGTACCAGACAAAACACCACATAGGCTGACATCGTCAGTAGTAGAAACATATTGTGGTATTTCTAATGGGAATCTTTAACTAATGTATCTCTGTCCTTCCACTGTAGGGAAGAGGACTCCTGCCCAGGAAGAAGACATGTTCATGGAGAGACTCCAGTTCATGGAGAAGACGACCACCAGGGAGAGGATTGCAGTTCAATACAGTAACAATTAAGTCCGTCATGCACATTTTATTGTTTGAAATTGCACTTTTTCCAGTTCAAATTGTTTTTATAGATTTCCCCCTTGACCTGAATATGTTATTGCTTCCAGTGCTTGAATTTTACTGTTTACTGTCAAATTACTTTAAATCATGTTTAAATTGTCATAGTAACTTGTAGAAAGAGGAACATTTAAAATGTTGTATGTTCAGGAATACCATTAAAAAGTGTTGTTGTTTACAACACTTTTTTTTAAACTAAAAAAATGTAAAATTTGTATTTAAAATGTTGAAATATTAAAATAAATGACTTTTGTTGAAAAAGAAATGCGTCTTCATTTTACAGTATGTAATTATTTTACTGTTATTCATTTACAGTAGTCTAGGATTTGCTGTAAACTGTACTGTACTGTTACTGTAATGACAATTACAGTAATACACTACTGTGATAGCAATTACGGTACTGGGATTATTACTGTAAACATGACTACAGTAAATGGGTACTGTGATTCATTTTACAGTAAGCATACTGTAAAATGAAATACAGCTACTTACTTGCTAATTGCTGCCAGCAATTTACTGTAAATTCTACAGTAATCTTGTTACAGTGTATTTTAAATGTTTTGGCGCGGTTAGAGCCTTTTGCAAACAAAATGTGTCATTTCGACCATGAGTGCCACTGTTTCGGCCTGTGTGTTAACTGTTTTGAAAATGTGGAGTTTGAGTTGACTGCTGCATCAAAGCAATCAAGAAAAACTGTAATGAAAAGAAAACGAGAAGCAAAGAAGGGATGAGCATCATTCTCTTATCGGTCCTCTTCTGAATACAATTTAAAAAAAACATCTCCCCAACTTAAGCCATTATATTGTATTCACATGCTAAGTGACTAACTCCCTCCAAAATCCACCTAAACCCAGAACTAAGAGTTTTTAGACCAAAGCCGCTCTGGAGGGTGAACCACGGCCGATAAGCAGCAGCAGAGCCAGCGGGATGTTTCCTTCTGTAAGCTGACAATGCCGGATTCAGTCTTCTGATAACCCTGTAAGACAAGAAAATTATATTAATTTAAAATCCTCAACGTATTAATAGAGTAGCATTTAAAATGAAAGTAATGGGGGTAATATTCTCTCACTGATCTGGTACTCTGGGAGAAAGATAATTTGTTTTGGGGGCATCTGCTGAGTCATTGCAAGACGTTTACAAGTATTTTATAACAAGATATTAACGATATATGAAAATAACCTGGATGATATGACGTCTGGCATGAATGTATAGAAACCAAGCATGGCCCGACCGTGGCTCTGAAATATCACGCGGACAGATATCATCCATACTGCGTATTGAGAAAGCCATGGCGCTGTCCGGGGTGCTGACGTAGCGGACAGATTGGTAATTGGGACCTTTTCTCTGAGTTCCACCTTTCCGTCAGTTTAATATTGGATCGATATTATTCTCTGTACACTTTACAGCTAGTGGAGTTGTAAAATAAATGAAAAAAGTACAGAATCGAAAGTCGCTCACGGAGCCGGTCGTCAGTAGCGAGTGAACGAAACAAACAACTTTGTTATCAATTAAATAATCGGCTACTTCAGGAGTCGCTGAAGTAGTCATTTTGTGGAATTAAAATAGGCAAATGCGCACTGGACAAAACTATTAAAAATCCACAGTTGAGCAATGAAATAGCTGATATGATGAGGCAAGTGTTATGGCTCTATATGGTAATATTGGTCTGTCCAAAACTTTGGTCTAGACGGACATGGGTGGATGGACTTTCCTGAACTGATGAATTAAAATGACTGGTGATCCCCGACCTCTTCTCCAGCGCCACCAAGAGGTTGATGTTTAGCTTTTTGATTCAGATACCCCAAGAAGTATGGGATGAATACAGTGACACCGACCGTTTTTGTTTTTTCCTGTGATTGCCTTTTTTTTCCAACCATGTCTAAACTGCATAGACATTGACATACATATTAGGGGTGTATGTGTGAGCTAATAAACACCATGCAAATAAAGCTTTGCTATTAGCGTTGGATAAATATCACAGCCCGTTGAAACAGTTCCCCCCCTGTGATAATAATAGGGACCAATTACCCTTTAAATTAAATAATAGTGATATTTGTGGATATGTTGAGATCCCTGGACCTTCCTCAGGAACCCTTAGAGGCCTTGAGAACCCCTACTGGTCCTGATCCTGGTTTCTGTTTCTGCAAACAGAACCACAACCCTTTGGTTCGTTATGCTCCTGCAGTGTATGCAGGGCTCCAGACTAACTTTTTTCACTAGGAGCACAGTTGCCCCCAACTGAAAATTTTAGGGGCACAACCAGAACATTTAGGGGCACACATCGTAAATCAAAATGCTAACCAAATATTTACATTTCTACTAATTTCCACTGTATTACTAATAAATACTTTGATAATAGATGCATACATAACAATGCGCTGTTTCAAATTCAGTGTCTCATTTTATTGTGCACTTTTGAACATGCAACATAGAAGGTAAACCGACAGCTCCATCGCTTTCATGACAGTAGAAATATAAAAAAAAAAAATACCATATATTCATAATATAAAAAGTGCTTAGTAACAAAGTGCTTAGTAACCTGTCAGTCATTTCATAGTTAACAATATTTAACACATGTATGTAAACATTACATTAGGGGCACTGACCAATAACATTCCACTAGGACAAGTAGGCCTAAACAACTTGTGCCTTTACTCACTCCTCCCTTAGAACAGATCCTCCTGTGTTCCAGCAAGAGGCACAGAAGGCCAGCCCTTGTAATTTGGCCTCCTAGACCTTTTACCCTGACTGAACCATGCCTGTACAGCTTCCTTGGCATCAAACTCTTGTAAACTAGGTCCCTCCATGCTAATGCGAATCAAGTCCTCCACAGTGTCTACATGCAGGGACCCCCTGACATCTGATTTAATCCTCTTCTGAGCAGAAAATCCCCTTTCACATACAGCAGAGGAGACTGGGAGGACCAGCATGATGTGCACAAGATGTAGGATGTTCTACAAAGAATAGATCATTAATGTAGGTTTTATTTAATCAAAAAGTAATAATTACTAACTAAATTAACAAGAAAAAATATGATCATAATGGGGTACCTTGTAATCAGAGCAGAATGGCAACTTTGTTACCATCATCTCCCATAAGCCATTTTTCCTTTGAAGGTCGAGCTGGCTTTTGAATTTTGTGAAGGGTAGTTCCTCCTTAGCAATGAAGTAGGCCGTGTTAAATTTCAAAATCATCTCTGCCTCATCTGCGCTCTGATTTACAGCCTCTTGTCTTCTAAAAGCAACCGGCAGTGGCGTTGCTTTTTCATTTATTAACATGTCACGGCATACTCTATGCTTGAGGCTAAGATTGTGTTTAACCAATGTATTGTGTTTAAACTGCAAAGTGCCTGCGCTGTCGGCAAACTTTGTGTTCCCCGCAGTTCTGGGGTAGCGACTGCAGCATTCGCAGTTCATGGTGTTCGTTTCCTTACAGTACCTCAGCCAGCTGAATTCATGGAGCCAGTCTTCCCGAAAATGGTGGGTTCGGGTCTTTTTCGCCACACAAACCTCTGACTCTGAATCGTCATCCGACTGTACTGTAGACACTGTAGGCACTTGCACGCTAGCCGCAGGTCGGAAGAACGAGTCAATTGTTCGCTTGCTCATTGTTCAGATGCATAGCAGGATCTGTCTCCTTCCCCACAGATGTTTACGCGCGCTCGATTATCTGTAGGACCCTCCCCTCCACACATTAGCCACTTACAGCGGCCATTCCCTATCCTTCTCACACTCATTGGCCTGCCACAGATTCCGGATTCATTGAAGAAATTTACTGGTCGCACATGTGCGACTGGATGTAAAATTCAGTCGCACACTCTCAAATGTTGGTCGCAAAATGCGACCATTTGGTCGCAGTCTGGAGCCCTGGTATGGATGAAGGACCTATAGATTCATTCACATGCACACACATCTGAGCACACCTAACACAATACACACATAGGCCCCCCAAGGCAGAGAATCCTCAGTCAGTACACATATACACACACACACACACACACACACACACACACACACACACACACACACACACACACACACACACACACACACACACACACACACACACACACACAGTTTCCTCTCTTTTCTTCTCCTCCAGCTCTGCTCTCCAAATGGATTTTTCATGCAGAGTTATCATTATCATTAATTTAGAAGACAGGTTCGCTTCAGAGCAATTGAAGACACATTTGTTACACTGCCAAGCGGAGGCTGCGGCTGGAGGAGGGGGGGGGGGGGGCATTCCCACGCTGCTGAGTCCACAGACAATTCAGCGTGGGAATGTGGGGAAAACATAATTCTTTGTGTTTCTCTCAGTGAAAAGAACATGGTTAAAGCTAATATTTAAAATCTGGAGAGACAAGACAGGTGAAGAAAAGGCGTAGATGGGGAGGTAGAGATGCATAACAGCAACTGAATGAACTGAAGGTATTTAAAAAGGCAGCAGCAAGATGATAGGCTAACAATGCCATTGTTTTGTTGTGCTATTGGATACAAGAGACCCACTGATATCGTGATTGACAGCCCGGAATCACGACAGCAAGGAAATTATGAGTGAGCATGCGTGAGAAGTGAATGGCAGACGTATAAGAGATACACTTTAGAGTAGGGGTATCGGTATCGGGGGCCGATACTGCTTTAAAATACTTCAATTGCCGATACCAAGAACCGATACCACTCAACAGTATTTCACTACAACAAACTGGTCGCGCTTTGTGGAGAAAAAGATTTGTTGTCCTACCTGACTTCAATGTCTAGGGCAGGGGTCGGCAACCCGTGGCTCCAGAGCCGCATACGGCTCTTTCGTCGCTCTCTTGCGGCAAGGTGTGTAGAGTAATGTGCGTCGCGTTACGCGACGCAAATTACTGCCGTCCCGCCGGTTTGAATCAAACGGCTGCTGATCCACCTGAAGTAGCGCTGGCAGCGGCCTCATTCAGACGCTGTTGTGCGGCTACGGATGATATTATTGTAGCCGAGTGTCTGTTGTGTGTCTATATTTGTAATTCTAATAAAATGAAAACACGCTGCAGGGTAACTTGAACCACTTTTTTATCTCCTTCACACACGTATATATCCCACAATTCCACTCCTGTTTTCCTTTCCGTTTCTCCCTCCACAATAAAAGCACCGGAAACATAACTTGGAACACAGCTTCCTATATAATTGCTCGATCCCTAATATTACCCAAAACCACCAGACACAGGAACAGCTTCTTTCCACTGGCCGTCACCCTGATGAACAATTAATCAGACTCCCCCATCTGCACTACCTGCACTAATTGGACTACTTTTTCTTTCTAATGTCTTTTTTTAAATATTTATCTTGCTTATTGTAAATGTGTATATATGTACAATGAGAGCTATGTGTAACCGGAGTCAAATTCCATGTGAGTGTAAACACACATGGCCAATAAAGCTGATTCTGATTCTGATTCTGATTCTGAACCCGGACACGGGGGCGTTTTATGGTCCGACATTAGAGGGACTTCCACAAGAAGTTTAAAGCTTGGGATAGCCTTCTGTTAATTTTGTACTATAGGCTTGACATAATCTGCAGAGGATAAAATAAAATCTGCCTCCAAATTAATTGCACTTTCATGGAGACCAAATCTAAGAAGTATCGGTATCGGTACTCGGTATCGGCAAGTACACAAATAAAAATACTCGTACTCGTATCGGTTTGTAAAAAGTGGTATCGTTGCATCCCTACTTTAGAGTTTATTCTTCCTGACTGAATGTCCGCTAGAGCTTCATTTTCAGCTGAGTGACCAACAGCCGACTGCTTCTGTGCAAGGGTGGGAAAATAGAATAGAATAGGAATAGATGTGCGTGTCCTTTAAGCCCACTGAGACAACACTGCCAGTCCAAACTGCAAGCGTAGCATTAAAGGATGAGGATGGTGATGTTCTCTGTTTTTTTCATTGAATCATGAAAATGACCTGAAGCAACAGGTCCAACCCTCAAACCTTTCAGTTCTCCCCAAGACCACTGGCTCCTAGTGAAGAAACATCTATACTTTAAAAAAATATATAAATCAACTGTATTTAAATGGGGCGACTGTGGCTCAGTGGTTAGCAAGTCAGTCTTTCAATCAAAGTGTCGGTGGTTCAAACCCCGCCTCAGCCAGTCCATGTCGTTGTGTCCTTGAGCAAGACACTTAACCCTCATTGCTCACCGTTGCTGTGTCTTCGGTCTAAATGTATACTGTATATCATGTAAGTCGCTTTGGATAAAAGCGTCAGTGAAATGTAATGTAATATCTTATTAATTCCCTGAAACAGATGATATCTGTATTATTTAGCAAACAAGTCAACAAGAGTAAACAGCGCATTTGTTTGGACCTATTTCCTGTGGTGAATTAATCCACGTTGGTGCTTTAGTGAGTATTTACAGCAGCAGGATGGTGGCTGTGATTGACTCAAAAACTACAGTGCCCATGATGTTGGTGGTGATAAAGGAACATGACATCAGTGTGGCTCATTGATGTGTTTCAGCATCGGTGGAGCTGCATGGCACAGAGGACTAAGACATATCAGGCTTGGGAAGCACGCTTCTCAACAGGCTTTTAGATATTTTGACTACTTTTATCTTTGTGTCGGGAAAATTACCCCCTTTTCCATGATGCTACAGTGGAGACGGGGATGATGCACCAAAGCACTGAACACAGTTGGACACCCACGAGTCTAAAACTGCAGGCTAATTTTCATATATGCTTAGATGAGAAAGCCATAAGACCGCTAACTCCATGATTAATCCTCTTTTGGGCCCTCCAGGATCCCATCACATCCCTATTGACTCCATCACACTGTCATAGTGGAATACAACATGTCTTCAAGTTTGCGCTAATTTGACGAAAACACAATAATCGTGGAATATGCACCATGTAAACTCAGTATCAACTCTCTTCAAACTGTACTGACACACTCAAGAACAGAATCAGGCTGAGATGAGGTCTGATTAGTCATGATGGTAAACACATATGATGAGTCAGATCACTTTCATTTAATATGCATAGTAAAGGAGTCCTACTTTGAGAACAATAATGACACTGCAAGGCGAGTTATTTCTTCTTTTTTTCTGGCACGTGGCCACATTTACTTTTAAATCTGGTGCCATGACGGAACAACACGATTAGGTTGCAAAAGCTCAAACCATGAAACAATGAAAAAGGTAAGGAAAAAAAGCATGGCTGACCCCGCAGTAGCAGCTCATCATGAATAATCCATGCGGGATTGAATCTATATCTGTGGCGGGAAACATACAACACGGACACGTGCTGATGCCCCATTACACAACGAGTTGTTGAAGTCTCTCTCCCTCTCTAACAGATATCTATTAAAAGCTGCCTGCTGCTGCTGACGTCAAAAACTGTCGGCCATCTTTGAAGAGAGCTGCACTGCTACCCCCGCCCCCCTCCCGACCCCCATTGAAGAAGAAGTGAGGAGGAATCAACCGACGCGCAGTGCCTTTGCAGCATCCCAGTCCAATACACACACATAGAGAGAGAGAGAGAGAGAGAGAGAGAGAGAGAGAGAGAGAGAGAGAGAGAGAGAGAGGGCTGGTATCGGTTAGCTGTTGATATACGCAGACATTTCCTCCCATACTGTCTGCGGGGCACCGACAACAGGCTCAGGTAAGACTGGAGACACTTTGTTTTTCTTCTCTTGGGTCTGAGGCGGGTTGCGGTGTCGTGCGCTGAAGGCGGCAGAGGTGTGATTTTACCTGAAACGCGATTTTCGCGGTTTGCGCCTGGTTGTTGAGATAAAACGGGTAATTTGCAGCATTGTTCAGTGGGAAGAGAAGGGGCGAAGTAAGGGAACGAGGAAGGGGACAACGCAATGCGTGACCTCCCCCCGGGTGACAAATCTCAAGCGCGCAGTGGATTGCTGAGAGCGCGGATGCGGTGCGCTATAATGCGTCTGTTTCCACTGTGGGCGTTTTCAACGTTTCAGCACCGAGGACAGCACCAGAGCAGTGGGAGAAAAGAACACCACGCGGAGGAGGCTGAGGGGACTCAGCAGCTCCATGTCGGGTCTGAACACCGCATCGTGAAGGGGGCTCGGCCAAAAGCATTTCTCCTAGACATTTTTTTTGTTTGTGTGTGTGTGTGTGTGTGTGTGTGTGTGTGTTGGGGGGAGGGGTTATCCCCAAAAAAAAATATAAATAAACAAACAAACAAAAGAAATCCGGCTGGCGGAGAGCCTCGTCTCCCACCTCAAAGCTGATAGACGCAGCAGGTAGACCGCTGCAGCAAGATGGTGAACAAGCAGGCAAACATCTGTCGCGCTCATGTCAGCCAGATGAAAAAGAAACACACGCACGCGCGCACACACACGCACACACAGGAAACATCCCGCATCCCCGCTGATTTGAATAGACGACCCGGGGTGATTGTGTAAGTGTACGGTCTGATGAGAAGAATGTCATGTTAAACTGCGCCATGGTGGAAGTCGGTGGACGGAGGGCAGTCTATATAAACAGGGGGGGAGGGGGGATGAAGCTCCCTGTATGCGTCGCTTCTTTTTTATTTTTTCACGCAGTGTCTTTGCATCATAAACCCAAGGCATGACGTGGGGGGGGGGGGGGGGGGGGTAATTGGGAAGAAGCGTGCCGGGGACGACCCCCCCCCCCTCCCTTTCCCAACCCATCCATTCATCCAGCTGTCTCCGAGGAGATGCACATCGCGCGCTCTCTGTCAATCACGCACGGTGCATAATAAAGGCTGGGTGCTAATTTGGTAAATGAGCGCTCCACGTGCGCCCAATGTGGATATCAGGCCACATACAAACTACATACAAAGCTATTTCATATAATTTGTTGTGTTATATGTGATGTTTTTTTATTTTTTTATGGAAATTACCCGTCATTTGAGGAAAAATAACTGTTCGGGTATGGACGTCTTGGTGAGAAACAAGTGTCAGTGTCTGGCTTTAGTGTGACGGATTGACGCCCCCTGTGATGTCCCCTGTGCACCCGAACCACAGCTGCTGCGAGAGGCAGCCCGAGCCCCGCGATGCAGAGATAAAGAGGCCCGACGATGCGGCAGACGGCGTGGATCTCTGGCGCACCTGGGATCCATTCATACTGCCACACGTGGGCGGTAGGCCGGCTGATGGTCACTGATGGCCGCTGCTGTCACCTGAGGGTTGAGTGGAATCATGCAGCTGAGCCCTCTGGCATGATAATCAGTAACCGAAAGTAGTGTGAAAGTAGTCTTAGTAGTGTGTTCGTGGGACGTGATCGTTAAGCAAACACTTCATGAAGGAAGAATAGTTGTGGTCAATGGTACGTTATAGCCTATATATATATTGAGAGAGAGAGAGAGAGCGAGAGAGGAGAGAGAGAGAGAGAGCACAGCAAAGCCCCCAAGGATGCTCCAGTTGCTATGACCGCTATACCATGTCGCGTTATGCGGCTTGCTTGCACTGTTTGGACTGCAGAGGGTGTGTGTGTGTGTGGGGGGGGGGGGGGGTCGTGGCTTTTCTGCACTACACTGTGCAGGGGCCGCGCTCTCCTGATAAATGGTGACTCACAGCACCATCACCGTGCACTGATTGTTTCTCAGAAACACCCCGGCCATTGTTCATCTCACACTGCGCCGCTCTGAAATGGAGCCAAGGCGTCTGTGATCGAACCGGTGAACACTGAGCCGAGCTGGGTCGACTGGTTGGCTGGCTGGCTGCGCATTGCGTGTTCTGGTGCAGCTCTTATTTGTTTCCTGTATGGCAGCTACTTTTTTTCTTTTTTAATGTTTATGGGATTCAGGCTCTGACACTAAAACGTCATGTGATAATCAGCTGTCTTTCTAGAGTTTTTTTGGCTTGAAACTCACCTCAAATTAAGGTGTGCATAAGACACTTCACACATTGATCTCATGCTACAGCAACATGAGCACTGAGAAGTTAAACCTTCAGACAGTCAGAGGGATGAAATTCACCTTTTTTTGTTTTTAAACGCTGATGTTGTGAAGTCTTGGTATTTTGGACCTTCGCATAGAAAACAACCTCTTCGTTGTTTCATGTTTTTCACACTAAAAGTTTTTATTTTTTTATACACAAACTCCTCTTTGGTTTCACAACAAGGACTTTGCATTGAGGGCCTGAATCCAACCTGCAGCAGGAGATAGCAAACAGCTGGACAGCTCAAAGAGAAGCATCTGTGATTGTGTGCCCTTGAGCAAACTGCCTCGCTCCCTCTCTTACAGAATACTTTTTTTATTTCCACTGCAGTAGTTATCTCTGTCACAGTGCAGCTCAGTTTGGATCTGCATGACAAAACAGAGTCATCCGGTGGAGCTCATCTGCTGCTGTCGCCTTACTGAGTTAACACCTCGTGGTGGTCAAGCCTGCGGTTTCTGTGTATGGCCCCTAGGAGACATCACATCAGGGGCTATTTGTTTATTTTCAGGACATTATGGTCACCAGGCCCGAGAAAAGATGGTCTAGTATTTACCTTTGTTTTTTACTTAACCAGAGCAGCTTTTCATCACAATGAAGACATAGATATATTTACACTTTAGCTCCGTAATATGATATTTTACAGATGTCAAATCTTTGAAAGGACATTTGAAAATAGAGCAAACTGCAAACAGAGGCGATAGAAACACACAGAGCTTAAAGGAAGCGTTTTGTAAGGATCCTGAGTGCACCTCCGCCAGGGGGTGCCAGAGTAACGCTGGCTGGGACCAGAGATTGTGTTTGGGTCTGTAATCAGGTTGATGCGGGACAGCTGGGAGGAAGATGGCCACTGCTCGCAGCTGCAGAGCATCAGGACAATCACGGCAGCAGTTTAAGAGTGGCCTCTGCCCGGACACAAGCGGCGGGAGATTGCACTTGTGATGGTTGTTATGCTCAGCTCCAGACACGACACTCGAGACGCCGCTGAAGCAGCTGCAGATTCCCGTTCAGGAGTTGGACACGAGACACCGCCATGTTGGAGTAATGCCGAAGGCCTGAGTATTTAAGTTTTGTTTGAGAGACAATAAATTCCTTCTGTTTATACTTTAACCGCTGTGCGAGGTTTTGGTTTTGGGTCCCCTTCTCGAGCCGTGACAGAATCTCCCGACCATAGCATGGACCCAGCGAACCCGGACATCTTCCCAGAAAACCTCTGCGCCCGAACCGCATGGTTCAGAGGACACGCCCAGGCCCACAACAAGACCATGGTACGCTTGGACGCGCTCCTCGCGCGGATATCGGCTGTCACCGTGTAGGGGCCATCTGGCCCCTTGCCGGCTCCCCATGCTGGGGTTCCCTTCCCGGCGGCGAGGGGTTTTTCTTCACCTCCCGTTTCGTTCCGGGAGCCGACCGCCGGGAGCGAGCTCAGCCCTCCGGCCGTTCCCCCTCCACCCGCCCTTGTCTGGCCGACCCGTGGACGCCCGGAGGCGTCCGTGGAGGGGGGGGTGCGGTCCACGAGTCCGGTCGGCGTCCCGGCCGACTCCAGTTCCTGTCAGCCCCTGTCCCGAGTTCCGACTGTGCCCCTGTCAGCCCCTGTCCCGAGTTCCCCGACTGTGCCGCTGTCAGCCCCTGTCCCGAGTTCCCCGACTGTGCCGCTGTCAGCCCCTGTCCCGAGTTCCCCGACTGTGCCGCTGTCAGCCCCGGTCCCGAGTTCCCCGACTGTGCCGCTGTCAGCCCCGGTCCCGAGTCCCCCGACTGTGCCGCTGTCAGCCCCGGTCCCGAGTCCCCCGACTGTGCCGCTGTCAGCCCCGGTCCCGAGTCCCCCGACTGTGCCGCTGTCAGCCCCGGTCCCGAGTCCCCCGACTGTGCCGCTGTCAGCCCCGGTCCCGAGTCCCCCGACTGTGCCGCTGTCAGCCCCGGTCCCGAGTCCCCCGACTGTGCCGCTGTCAGCCCCGGTCCCGAGTCCCCCGACTGTGCCGCTGTCAGCCCCGGTCCCGAGTCCCCCGACTGTGCCGCTGTCAGCCCCGGTCCCGAGTCCCCCGACTGTGCCGCTGTCAGCCCCGGTCCCGAGTCCCCCGACTGTGCCGCTGTCAGCCCCGGTCCCGAGTCCCCCGACTGTGCCGCTGTCAGCCCCGGTCCCGAGTCCCCCGACTGTGCCGCTGTCAGCCCCGGTCCCGAGTCCCCCGACTGTGCCGCTGTCAGCCCCGGTCCCGAGTCCCCCGACTGTGCCGCTGTCAGCCCCGGTCCCGAGCTCCCCGACTGTGCCGCGGTTAGCCCCGGTCCCGAGCTCCCCGACTGCACCACGGATGTTCCCGACCCGAGCTCCCCGAGTCCCGCCGGCAGTCCGGGCCGGTTCCTGCCTTATGTGTCCCGTTGGCGGTCCGGCCGACACGTGTCCCTCTAGTCCAGTCGGCGGTCCGGCCGACGTATGTCCCTCGAGTCCCGTTAAGTCCTGTCCCGAGCCCTGTCCGGTTAGGTCCCGTCCCGAGCCCAGGCCAGTCAGGTCCCGTCCCCAGTTCCGCCCCGTCACGAGTCCTGTCCGGTCGAGTCCCGGCCCGAGCCTAGGGTAGGTTGGTCCCGGCCTCCGGCCCGTCCTCCGGAGTCTCCGCCTGGTGGCCGTCCTCCGGCACGTCCTCCGGAGTCTCCGCCTGGTGGCCGTCCTCCGGCACGTCCTCCGGAGTCTCCACCTGGTGGCCGTCCTCCGGCCCGTCCTCCTGAGTCTCCGCCTGGGGCCCGTCCCCCTGAGCTCGGTTGTCCAGTGACTTTTTTCCTGTGTTCCAGGTCTCTCTCCACGAGCCGGTGGGCGTCCGGAGTGTTTTGGCCCTCCTACCGGACCCCCATCCGCCCACCCTGGTCCGGTGGTACCGTGGACGCCTGGAGGCGTTTTTTAAGGGGGGGGTACTGTAAGGATCCTGAGTGCACCTCCGCCAGGGGGTGCCAGAGTAACGCTGGCTGGGACCAGAGATTGTGTTTGGGTCTGTAATCAGGTTGATGCGGGACAGCTGGGAGGAAGATGGCCACCGCTCGCAGCTGCAGAGCATCAGGACAATCACGGCAGCAGTTTAAGAGTGGCCTCTGCCCGGACACAAGCGTCGGGAGATTGCACTTGTGATGGTTGTTATGCTCAGCTCCAGACACGACACTCGAGACGCCGCTGAAGCAGCTGCAGATTCCCGTTCAGGAGTTGGACATGAGACACCGCCATGTTGGAGTATTGCCGAAGGCCTGAGTAAGTTTTGTTTGAGAGACAATAAATTCCTTTTTGTTTATACTTTACCGTGTTCCGAGGTTTTGCTTTTGGGTCCAGAAACCACATCCTCACAATTGCTTGGTAAACCCAGAGAGATTGCTTCGCTTAGCCTGGTCTATGAGACGCTTCAACCCAGACCCACCTGTCACGGAGCCGCAGAGGAGCGGCTGCCTACTCGTCACCAGCCTTCATTACAGAGCCGCAGAGGAGCGGCTGCCTACACGTACTCCAGCAGGGAGCTGAGTATAGACTTTGTTTCTGGTGCCTGTCGCTGCATATTATAATAAACATCACTTTATTTTGCACCAAGTTCACTCGCCTCTGAAGTTTGCTTTTGGGTCCGACACATAACCTGACAGCAATCTCCCGACGCTGGAGCTCCGGGAGGAGGCCACCTTTAACTGCACAGTGATGTTTGGAATGTGCTGCAGCTGTGAGCAGCGGCCGTCCTCCTCCCAGGTGTCCAGCATTAGCCTGATTGTAAAGGGAGTGAGAGAGAGAGAGACACACATTCTGGCTGCCGCCAGGGTTACTGTGGCACCCCCTTGTGGTGGTGCCTCCAGGATCCTCACACGTTTGACATTTTGGGAAAGAAGCTTGTTGACTTTCTTGAGTTCGATGCTACAAGCAAGCAACCAGGCCGCTGGTTAGCTTGGCTTAGCATAACGACTGGAAACAGTGCCATGCTCCATCCAAAGGCAAGAAAATTAAGTGAGCTCCAGAGGTTTATTAACAACTGTTTCCAGCTAAAAGGCCCTGGTGCTCCATGCTGATCACACAGACATGAGGGAGGCCTTATCAAGCTCCTCACCCCCCTACATCTGTAAACTAGATAAGAGTTATTGAGTACAGGCACCAAGACAACGACATCCAGTACAACCTCTCTGCAAGCTAAGCGATGAAGAAAGTTAAGGTGTCATGAAACGGGACAGAAGAGCCTCGATGGAGAAGAAACAGTCACAGGGTATTTGCAGAAAAAGGAAAAGAGTGTTTGCTTTCTTCCACGTGAATGAGAGAGACATGAGAGCCGCAGCTGAGTGGTGTGAGGGTGAAAGGCAGGGCTTCTTGTTTGGAAGTGTTCAGTCAGCCCTGGCGGGACGGCCTCTCTGCATGCCAACATAAACACAATCAAAATGGCTGCTCCAGAGGCGCTCCGAGCTGAGGCGAAGGGAAACGTTGTAACTGTGCATTGCTTCGTCTGTTTTTAGTTTTGTTACATCTCTTATTTTGAGACAGAAATAGTATTTGTTGCTTTTAGGAGTTTTTATTAGAAAGAGACACGGTGCTCTGCTCCGGTTTTGAGATGTTTTCTGGAACTCGGTGCGTCGTGTTGGGCAGTGAAATGTTCATCATTGTAGATATGTCACAGATTTGAGCATACTGTGGTTAACAAGACTCTTTTCAGTGCTGGCACAAAAATATGACTTCTCTAAATATAGTTTTATTCATCCTACCTCAGTTGTGCCCTCTCACAGAAGCGATGTGACAGCTACAGGGAGCGATGCTTCTGCTTTTGAAGCTTTTCTGGAACTGAAACTCCAAAACACTCCTCCCTCTTTCTACCTCTCAAAGCCACATTTATGGGACAGTTATCTGAGCGGCCCATTGTCATCATTCTGCCATCTGTCTCTCAGGTTTAGGTTGTTATTCCTTTGATTAATGAAAGGAAGTTAGCGGGATGGACGGGGCTTTAAAGACTGAGATGGAAGGACTGAAAATGGAGACGTGGCGAGCGAGAGAAACTGCCAGCGATTCGAAGAACTACTCGGAATACGAACAGATCATTGTTCTTCTGAAAACTAAAATATAAAATCTCCAACACCTTTGCTAATGTATGCGCATTAATAAAACAGTTGTGATGTGACTACGGCAAGCTTATATTTCAGAGTACAGTGGCTTGTGTTGGATGTGACGCAGACTGCTCCAGTTTCACGTCGATCTGTAGCTTCAAACATATCCCTTCCATTTGGCCGTACTCTATTGTAAAACCATCCCTGTACAACCAAAGCTTCCATTTCCACAATAAAAGCATGCTTGGACATCTGAATTTGCTCGGGTCAACACGAACACAGCCTCCGCCCTCTTCCCTCACGGCCCTGTGTGCTCAGGTGCGGGGACAACACGCTGTATCAGTCTTCTGCATCACGTCGCCGCGTGGAGCGGCTTTCATTCAAGGGTCAGCAGAGTGTTGTGTGTTGTTTTTAGGTTTGTTTTGGTGGCTGTAGGTCTGTCTGTTGGGTCGGGTAATTTATGATGCTGCAGTGCAGCTGAGCGAGGCTGCTGGTGCAGGTTGGCCTGCAGGGCAGGACAGAGGGTACACAGAGGATGTTTCATTCCCCCTTTGTCACATTTTAACTCCGCTATGCAGCACACAGAACTGCATAATACCATATGAGGACTGCATACATTATAGGGCGTGATGGCAGGTGTTGCATTATGGATCTGGTTTGACTTTGTAATGAATTCCATGTTACATGTTATCCTTTTAGTTACATGTTATTTTCTTATTCGAATGAATCCATAGCACACTGTCTTTAATGTCCATGTACTACGTATATAGTGTGTTAAAATGCCTCATGAGCAATACAGAGTATGAGATTTATTGATTGTTTTATTCAGGCCTCGTTGGAGGTCAACATTGCCCCCTGCAGCATTTACTGGAGACTCAGCAGCGTACTCAGTTTCTCTTCTCTTTCTCTGTATTATTTAACTAATTTCTTAAGCATTAAACGACAATAATGTTTTTGTTTTCTTAATGATTCCTTCTTATCAACATCTTCGGGGCGACTGTGGCTCAGTGGTTAGCAAGTCAGTCTTTCAACCAGAGGACCGGGGTTCAAACCCCGCCTCAGCCAGTCCATGTCGTTGTGTCCCTGAGCAAGACACTTAACCCCCAGTTGCTCCCCGGGCGCTTCACGAGGCTGCCCACTGCTCCTTAAAGGATGGGTCAAATGCAGAGGATAAATTTCCCCACTGTGGGACTAAGTGTGGGACTAATAAAGGGGTTTCTTCTTCTGTGACAATAAACTAAAGAGATTCTGTTTATTGGACCAAATTCCAAAGAAGACAACACATTGGACTGCAAGTTGTGATGCGGCCGAACAATTGATCTCCAATGAAAAAATGCTCTAAAGTTGTTATCCTTAATGTTCCAAAACAACCTTTTGTTGTTCTTATGTAAGCGTTTTCCACAGTCACAGAAGTATTTTTTACATTGTTAAGGTTATTCAGCAGCTCGGACAGAAAAAGAAGGCAGCAGTGCTGAAATAAGGTATTTTCTATAAGGAACGTATTCTGCTGGAAGGTGTTTCTCATCTTCTGCCTGCACATAATTGCTTTTTAATGTCTTTGTTTTTATGACTTCTCAAATAATGAACAGGGAAGTGGCCTGGATACTGCGGCCCGTGGCCATGGATGAAGTAGAGACTTACTGAATGATCTGTTGGACTGTGAAATAAACCTCATCGGAATCACTTCTTGGTGTACAAATATTCTCCACCCACATCTGTGACCAAAGGACTAATGAAAGACATCAATACTGATTAGGCGTGTTACTGTGGCATCGGCAAAATATCCAGAATTCTGCGTCTGTGTGTCTGGCTTGAGTGTTTCCTGCCTTGGATTCCATCAAACACGCAGATATAAAAAGGACATCTGCTATATTTTTCAGCCAGTGGGCCTTCACATCTCTCCGCGTTGACGTTTATTGCCTCATAAAACACAAGATTTAATGCTTCTAATTCAAAACATGCAGCAGATGCCTGCATTGTCTGTCCTGTGTTTATCCACACCGTCAGCCCCTTCAAATCCCTCACCCCATCTGGACCGTCCCACTTCTTCTATTTCGGGGAACGCCCCTCGTGGTTTCCTTGTCAAAAGCCAAAACGTTATCTGTAATAGCCACATGGAAATAAATTTGACTCTTAGTGCTCCTGTTTGCTTAGCAGAGACCACAGAGGTGACTGGTGCTGTACGGCGGTAGCCGTGCTCAGAACTGGTGTGAATTATGGCCTTATTTTATTTTATTCTCTTTTTTATTCTGTGTGTGTGTGTGTGTGTGTGTGTACCTCATAAATAGAATAGGAGTAGAACAGACACAGCATAGGAAAGCACTGTCAACAGATGAGGGACAACTTTGTTCAGCCATAGAGTGTTTATGAGAAGTGGACGTAGTCGGCGTGACGTCACTCATTGGTTTGTGGACTGCCGCTTTGCAGCTTCTAGTTCTGCGTTTCGGCCGTCGCCGCCCATCCACATTGGCTTCACTCTTCAGAACTGGAGGCTGCCGCCACCAGCAGCCAGCAGCCAGCAGCCAGCAGCCAGCAGCCAGCAGCCAGCAGCAGCCTGCCGATATTGTATCAATACACGGAAGCCAAGTATTGATCTTTTATTATATCAATTATAAACCTTCTGGCCCTATAATAATACAATCAACTGCTTTTTCAGTCCACTAGATGGTGCTGTGTTGTTTTCTGGTGAGGTCAGCGTTTCTACCCGGGTCAGCGTGATCGGTATGAAGTTGGTCAAAACAAAAATTAAGACAGAGAAAGAAATTAGAAATGCGCCATCCCTGTTGAAATCAAATGTCTGGACTTCCTGGCACCCGTAGTGCCGCTGCTCGCATAGCTGTTGCACGACACACAGGACAACATTTGTGACACAGTGCTGGTCAAAGACGTTAAAAAAGCATAATACATCCTGGCTACGGGTACTCTAGTAGCTCTGGAAGCGTCCGTCATTCAGACGCAGTTCCTGGAGAAGTCGCTGAAAATCACCAAGCTGTGTGCGGCTATGGATAATATTATGATCTTATGAACCCAGACACGAGAGCGTTTGACATTACGACATTTTTGGGATTTACACAACATGTACAAAGCAGAAATAGAGGTTAATTCCATGGTGGACGGCGGAAATTATAACTGTTTTTACGGAGATAAGCCACGCCCCTTATCCGGCCTGTTCACCTTGAATGACGCGACTATGTAGACTAATACAAACAGTTCAGTTCGTCAGGTGCAACATTTATGACAGTGTTGGTCAGTTTGTCTGCTTGACAATCCCATTTTCACTGTAATAAAAATGATTATAGTGAGATGAACAGACTGAAAACATATGATGATCAAATATGTTGACAAAGTTTCTCTTTGGGGACAATTTGCCATTGAAAAAAGGTAATAAATCACAATATATTGTCTCCTCAGAGAGGTGGTTGTAACTGGAGCGTATTAGAGGTGACAGGCCCAGACTTTAAATCACGCCATCTCCTTTAGAGTCTTGAGGTGTGCATTTGAAAACACCGACAGCAATGACAGACTGGGATATTAAACCACCAACACGGTTTCTCTCTGCGTTTAGATTCCTCACCGGAAGCTTTGAGGAAGTCCTTCTGCACCTCGTCAGGCCTTTTAGCACGCGGTCTGAAAATACATTTTCTTTTTCTCTCAAATTTCTTGGCACAAAGGCAAAGATTATCATTTGCCATGTTGGTGATTGAAATCAGACGCAATGAAAGGGCAAATTGCACAAGTTTATGGCCGTGTTTGCGCTGTAACATCATGAGGGTAATATCTTTTGTGGTTCGGACCTTGAGGCGGGTGCAGATAGCGGTTGTGAGGGATTCATGGTGCTGTCAGCGGCGGCCTCAATCCTTTCTTTGTGAATTTGCCCATCTGCTAGCCCGTCTTCCTCCAGTAGCTTAAAATAAACACCTCAGTCTGCACCACTGAGATGCTCTCGTCTCCCTGTCTTTTGTTGAATTTTGCTGTGCTCTTAACTTGTTTCCAAGGAGCAGGATGCTGGTTGATAAGGAGCGATGCAGCTCAGGACCAATCCGTAGAGAGGGATGGGGGGGGGGGGGGGGGGGGGGCAGCCTTAAATCACCAGGCCTGCCCTTGTCTTGTATCCCCTGTGTATGTTCTCTTTATTAGCAGATGCATCGGCAAGGCCAGCTTCAAGTGACAATAAATACTGGAGGATGATGACATTGGTGCTGCATGATAACAGATGAACTGTCCAGCAGTATTCACATTAACGTACACTCATCATGTAGCTATCCCTCTGAGAGGCGTGTGACTGGAATACCGAGTGAGCCCATCGATGATGATTTCTGGCATTTTGTAATCAGTAAACCCAGAACCACACTCACTTCCTACAATGATTAGAAAACCAGTTTCTTAAACCACTAAGTACAGTACCAACAGTCACTTGCACTGACTGACCTTTTTACCACAACCCTCTGAATAGCTTAATAAACCGGCATGGGCATGGATAGGATATGTCTTGTACGGTTTACTCATGTGTTGTATGACATGCCTTGTGGGATACTATGAGCAGATTATGTTTGAATGTTTGTATCCCTGTGCTTGGAGACCACATGGTTCATCATATAGAAAGGAATTTATTCATACAAGCCTCTATATTGTAAAGCTTTATTCCCGCCGAGCCCAACAAACTGCTAGGTTCTCTCTGCTCATTTCCAAAACAATCCTCAAAAGCAGCAAACAACATCACTTAAGGAATACTGTATGCTTTGGAATCCTGTAGACTCCCAGATTTCAGTAAATGTATGGTCATGGAAATTTGGTTAAAAGTCCTGGAAAAGTTCTGGTCAAAATGTGTATGAACCCTGGCCATCCCAACCAATGCCATCGTCACTGAAGTGTAGCACCCACCCTTTGGTTCACAGCTTAACACTATTATCTCTGTCAGTACTGTTTCCGCACTGTTCGTGCTTTTCGTGCTGTTAGCACCGTTAGCACTGTTAGCACCGTTAGCTCCTAGCCGCAGGCTCAGCCATCGCCATGTTGAGAGCCGTGTGGAAGCAATACAAATGCTCTGAAGACCTTATAGAGAACCTTTAAACAATTAATCAATTATCAAAATACTTTCCGACTTTCTGATTTTCTGTTGATGGACAAGTAGACTAATCATTTCACCTCTAGTTTAGTTTTTCCTTCTCAAATCTGTAACTGAATGCCCGGTGCTCTTCTGAGGGCCACAGTGGAGATAGTCATGTGATTCACTTTCACTATCTCAGGGAGCTTCTGAAGTGTCTGTAGCAAACAGCCTGCACTATTATGATCCTCCACCTCCTGCTCTTTAGTCATGTTTTTCTGAGCTGTGGATGGTGACACTGGGTCAGATGAATAAGTGATGGGGTCTTGGTCTTCTCAGGTCAATAATGCATGACCTTTTTTGTAGAGCGGGGCCACCGGGATGTCGCTGTAGCTCCTCTGCGGAGAGAGAGCTCCAGCTGTAGTGACACTCGGGCTTGCTGTGTAATGCTGCATCCCTGCTGTTATTATTCAGGGTAGCGGCCCCTCGGCGTCATGCTTTTAATGAGTTGAAAGCATTTTAAAAGCATTGTATATCATTTTACGTGTAACCATTTCATCTGCAGCCAAATGACAATTCCACTATGTTCATGTCGCAAGAAGCGCCTCCGTGATCCGTTTCACTTCAGTGCTTTTGTCACTGCAGTCGTCTGTATGCAGCGATAACAGCAGCACTAAACCATGAGCTGTACTCACTCGCAATTAAATCGTTTTACGTAACACCATTTTTACAAGGGCAATACACAACCTCTCGTCTGCTGCTGTGCTAGGTGTGGTCAGATGGATAGCACACAGGCAACTTCCAGGCCTGAAGATAACCTCTAAATACAGTCTTTGTGGCATGCATGCAGTGTTCTGTATTTCTGCTATAGTTAATAGTTATGTCATCTCTTCCTGAGTTTTTGCAGTAGAGCCGAACATGAGACGCTATTTCATCTGTCGACTTAATTTATATTGACTGCATCAATCACACTTGATAAAGTCTCACATGACCTAATTCCCCTCAAAAGTTGTTCATTCAAAAGGACAAAGAAAAGCGTTTGATGCAGGGACAGCAATGGAGCGTGTGGTAGTGAAAGCAAACAAAATGGCAGCCAGCAAGCACACACACTGAGAGCGAGAGAAGAGAGAGGCACACGCGTTCAACTCCATGTGCATAAAAACAAGATATATTCTCCTGCCACGAGCCTCATTAACACCCTGCAGTGCCTTACGGTTGTGGTCATTTCCTCTCTCATATTGAGTCTTCCTTACAGCCCTTTACCTATATCCTTATGTAAGTGTTCAGATAGATAATAGGCCATAAAGAGGACTATTTTGCAATAATAGCATAAAAGTATTCTTAATTGTGTCAGATTTTCTCACATGGAAACTATAGAAACACAAAACTGGAAAGGGGAATATTTTGTTGCATTATATATAATTTTTTTTACGGACTCGTATTAAGCCTGAATGATGGAGTGTGCTACAATATGCTGTTTGGCAAGCGTAATGTCAGATTTAGTCAGATTCAAAACTTTTCTAGTCTTTCTACTCACGGAATAAAGAAAGAGGTGAAAGACAAGAGGAACGAGCAGGGTGACAGGCAGGGGAGGCGGGATATTAAAGAAGATGAAGAGGGAAAGAGAGGGGAAAGTGTTTAGTACGGCATGTCGGCCGGGGCTGGAAATCTTCTCAAGGTGGAATGTGATTGGACAGGGTGTGAGATAGGCTGTCCTCGGGGGTGCAATGTGCGGGAAATGGAAATAAGGGCATTTTCATTCTTGTGTTATCGTTCCCATGGCGTTTCGAGGTTGTAAACACACTGTGTTGTGGATGGGACGAGAGCTGGAAAGATGAATGTTCTATGAAAAATATATATATGGAGTTCTTTTTTGTGCTAGTTGTATAATGTACAGATGCAGGTATCTAGCCGTGTTGCTCATCCAGTTATTCCAAATACTGTTGGTGAATGCCAATGTTATCAGGTGAGAATAATTCCCTGAACCCTGGCATGCTGGTCATAGATCACATTTATAGCATCTTTTTCCATATATATTGAGTCGTAGTGCTCACCACGCTCAGCAGGGCTATAATACAGTGTGTGTATATTGCTGCACACACAGATGAGTTTATGGGTTCAGTGCACCATGCCACAACCCACTTGTGTATTTTTTAATTACCTAGAGGTGGCTTTTCGTCTTTATTGTCTTCCGGTTGAGTCAAAAGGTTGATGAGTCAGCTTCATGTGCAGCACAGTGACAGAGGAGCAGTGGGCGTGGCCCAGTGGCAGACAGATACAGTTGCTGTACCCCCCCAGCATTCCTCAAAAGCAACATTAAAGACCTTATAAAGATCAAGGATTACTTAAGTCTCATTACAATACCGATCAAATGAACTCATTTAGTTTCACAAGTGCACATAACTCTCCAGAAGCACATATTGTAGGATTCCTCTGAAGTTATGGTTAATATTGTTCATGCAAACCAGAGGTGCTTCACAAAACAGCACAGATAAACATCCAGATGAAATATTCATTGGTCGTAAATGTATTGCCCCCCCCCCCCCCCCTACACACACACACACACACACACACACACACACACACACACACACACACACACACACACACACACACACACACACACACACACACACACACACACACACACACACACACTTTATTACCCAAACAGTCTCTGATTAATTAAAAATAAAGTGGTCTGGCCAACATTTAATCAGATAGGGATCCCAGATGAATGTACTCGGAGAGGAAGCACTTTATGCAGGCGCTGCCGCCTGCCGGGTAAAGATTCTGGGACTCAAAGGTCATCGGATTGACCCTTGTGATGGTTTCTCTCACAAGCAGTGAACTCAGTCAACTGGTCTCTGGATTACAGGAGATGAAATGTGGCTCCGCATTAGCGCATGAATACATTGTTACTCGTATTCCTGTATCTCAGTGCAATGACTCTCTCAGTTATATCTCAGTACAACTTTTGATCAGACCACTCAAAATTATATATTTTATATACTTTTGTCACTTTGTTTACATTTATTTATATAAAAAAACAGAAGCAGCAGCAATAGATAAAACCAAAGACTGTTAATCAATCTAATCACATCTCAACTACTTTACAAAACAGCTGATGATAAACAGAAGCACATTTGTGGTTTTCAACTCAAGCGTCACTTACTTTGCCTTTTTTGAAAGCTTTTGATCACAGGGTCTCCTTCAGCTCGCTCAGCTGACATCACAGAGCTTTACTTTAACTGTAACATAATCTGACCCCAGAACATCCACACTGATTAGTGCGTTGATTATAAAAGCATGTCATTACACCAGTATTATGTGTCTCCCCTTGATGAAACCTGATGACGATCTTGTCCCAATGCCAAAAACCAGCAGCGCTGAGGGCAGCTAAGATGAAAAATGTGAAGCTTGTAATTGAGACGTAAAGCAAGCCCCGTTATTTGCCCAAATTTGGTTAACCGGAAGCCCCCCCCCCAGAGCCTTTACACCACGCGGTACTAAAGCTGTTGATCTGAGGACGTGTACCTGACTGAGTCCATCCGCTGAGGCCAATGCAGATGAAGCTATAGACCACCCGGGGAGGCTTTAATGATTCAGACTGTGGCGTGCTGGGATATTGCCATGGCAGTAAATAATGGCTTCATATCCTGTGTGTGAACGCGTGTGCGCGCGTGTGTGTGTGGCTAGCAGATGTTGTTGTTGAACATCTCTGAACACATGAGTGGGTGAGGCAAACACAGCGGGCACCTCGGGGGCAGAACATCTACCAGACTGCTCACTCAGTCACCAAGATGAGACATGTCCAGCTGGACGAAGCCGTCTGTCCAATACTCGCACGCCTTTTCCTGACGAGTCCTCGGCTGACGTCTTGCTTTGGTGCTCAGACGTGTTTCTAAATGGGAGCACTGCATCCAGTGCATTCATGTCTCAAGGGGTTGCAAACCGACTGGATGGTCTGTTTCGGTATTCTTTAATATTTTCTATCAATGCAACCCTCGGTCAATAGACAGAAATAGTTTGAGCAGATTTGTATCTTTTGGATGGCAGAAGCTTGTCACAGCATCCCGCACACGAAGAGACTCTGATGTGCAAGTGGAGTTTGTTCCTTCAGAAGAGACCACACGTCCACTGCTGGTTGTGTTGGACCGGGCATAACCAGAGCAGCGGTGTCCTCTGCAGTACCCCGGTGCCCTAATGAATGTGCTCCTTTAACGCAGTTCAAATCTTGACCAGCATTAACAGGGTTTCTTCTGGTTCTTGTGAGGCCGCAGAAACAAAATGTCAACGCATCAGTTTCATATTATGCCCTTGGACGATTGAGAAGGTAATAATTGCATAAATGTTCTGAGTTTGTGACTATTAGTGATTCCTTTCACATGCACCTAGTTGTGATGCATTCTTTTACTTGGACGACCCGCTCCAAGAGAATGAAAAATGGCATCCCAGTGGATCCCGTGTGGATTTCACTTGGAGAAGTTATATACCACGCATGCTTCTACTGATTGCTTGAAAAATTATAACTGTAAAATGGAGGAACGCGCTATTGCCGACGCAAACTCAACGGACTTGTGAAGAGACTGAAACAAGCCTACAATATAGTATATGACAGCAGAACTGCAAATGAAGAATGACGGACTGATCATGCTCTTCGTCTGAACTTTGGATGGAACAGTTTTCTATGCGCTTGATGAGCCTCCAAAACAACAAGCCTTTGCAGAGCTGTTGATACTTAGTGGTACTACTAGTGGCCATATTTCTATCTAGTTCAAACAGTTTGTAAGGATGTGGCGTAGCCATATCCACGGATAACCGTTGTTTCGTGAGAGTAAATCCTACATCTGGAGAGGCCCCAACTGTTTGGTTTGTGGTGCGAGCCACTCGTGACCCTGCAGAGAGGAGAGGGAACGATCGCAGCCACAGAGCCAACAGGCTGTTTGCATGGCTAATCCTCACAACAATCCCAGTCAACCCTGACTGAGGCTGGCATTCCTCTGCAAACATCCACCGCCTGCTCCCTTCCCATTCATTCCCCGACACACAAACACCGCTGCTGCGGCTTCCTAATCCTCCATTATACATCCAGCAACAGTCAACGGAGACTTGGGAAATAGAAGCTCTGATTTCTCCAATTTCATTCGGCCCATTTTGTTGCTTGCTCTTTTGTCCTCTCGTGTTTTTCTCCCCGCCCCTCGGAATATGTTTTTCATGTTGTACCTCCGGCTTTCAGCTGCTGCTGTTATCCAGGGCGGGCTGTAGCCGGTGGCTGTGGGAGAAGAGCATCACCTTGCCCAAGGGCATCTTGACAGGGCACAAGTGATGATGGATGTACTTAAACGGTTGAATTATTCAGTCTGAGTTTGTCTTGAGTCATAACACTATCAGCTATTGCAAGTATGCGCTTCTCAAAACAAAGCGTATTTGGCTAATCTTTTAGATTTTCGGCAGAGCCTGTTCTGTAAATATTGTCTGCCCGCTGTCACTTTTTCTAATCCTCCATTGATTGGTACCAAGTGTTGGAAGTATTGTTCTCCAGAGAGGAGACCATTGAATGTATGATGTACTAAACCATATTTTCCAAAAGCCAGCTCATTTGTATCTCAATAGTCCAATGATCATCCATCAGCCCGAAACTTGTTCCTGCCTCACCCGTCCTTGTCTTGTGTTTTGTCTCTCCTCCAGCCCTCCTTGAACTCCCACTAGGATCTTCTCTTCCCTGTTGGAGACCGTCTCCACCCCCCACATCCAGCAGCCATGGCAGAAGACGCGGACATGCGCAATGAGCTGTCAGACATGCAGCAGCGCGCTGACCAGCTGGCCGACGAGGTGAGAGCATCGCCCGCTGCATCGAGGGGCTTTCAGCTGCCGCGGCGCACGGACATGGAGGCAGCACATTCATATGCACACAAATGAGAGGCATCAGAGAGACTTTGAAGTGGCGGATCTTAAAACTTGACAAGAATGGGGAGGATGCCTAATTAACTAAAAAGAATAGCGAAAACAAAAGGCCCTCTTTTAAAAATAAATACATTTTCTAAATGTAAAAGCTCAATCAAAGTCTAAACTTTAACTGCATTCTCACATTGTGGAGGATGTTTTATACCCCAAGGTCAAAATGTCAAAATGTAGTTTTGTCCTTGACAGCATGCAAATATCAATGATACAGCACCATGTTATTGTGTATGTGTGTGTGTGTGTGTGTGTGTGTGTGTGTGTGTGTGTGTGTGTGTGTGGTAGCGCACGTAATACAAATGTACAAACACATGAACGCAAATTTGCAGAACTAATTGCGGGAGTGAGTCCATGTGTTCATGTGGAGGAATTCATCGGTGTGTGTGAGTGCGTGTGTGTGTTTGTGTGTGTGTGTGCATGTCTGTGTTTGTGTGTGTGCGTGTGCCTGTGTGTGTGTTTCAACAGCATGGAGAGTAAGACAAAGTCACAAGTCATGGCCCAGAGCGCATAAGCCTACACCCCTTCCAGCTTCACATATGACTCATACTGACACAGCTGAGCAGAATATTAAACACACACACACTCACACTCACACATGCATGAACATGGGGAATGCACAAAATGGCGGCTTCAGAATGACAGATGTTTCTTTTCCTCTGTTGCACTGACTTACATGAGCTCTCAGAATCACAGACAGGACAACAGCTCAAGGGTATTCTGGCTGCTTTATTTCAGATGAAAAGAGAAAGATGAGAATAAGGAACATGGGTAAAAAAAGAGGAAAAAGAAGAAAAGAAAAAGGAAACTGGCCGCTCAATAAAGGCTGTGCCCTGTACGATTCCTTCCCCAAACACCTTCTCTGCCCGCATGGTGTAATTAGCCGTGTTCCCATTCAGAAGCGCCGCATTAGAAAAGCTGCTGTATGGAAACAGCAGAATTGGATAAAACCTCCCCAACCAACTTCACCAGCAACTAGCTGACAGTTAGAACAGATTCCTGATATTGCATTTCTTTCTTTTTTCGTTTAAAAGTTTGCTTAAAGTCACGTGACTGAGTTGGATGGAAACAGCTCCTGTAAAGAGGACGCCACATCTCAGAGCGCCGGCCCGTCTGAGAGGCTCGAGCTCGGAAGCTTCTCCTTCTTAGAGAGGGAACATGCTGCTACATATCATCACCACTCAGGCTAATAATAGACATCTAGCAGTCTGGGAGAAAGGGATGGGGCGGGGGGCAAATTATTTGGATTTGCTCTCAAATCCAAATCATTGTCAGCATACAGTTGATTGACAGCTCGTCGGTCACCCTGCGCTCAGGACTCCTCCTCTACAGACAGCGTGTCTCTGTGAGTTCACGTTGAGTTCATGTCGATAAACGTCAGATATTGATCCCCGTGTCCCGCTGATTGCTCACATTGACTCCACTTTTTTACACAAGCTCGCTTATGCTCAATTCAATGAGCTCACATACAATCAACATACTGTAGAGAGGTTGTGATTTTATAAATCCGTTATTCCCCCCTCTTGATGTCAAACGGCTGTTTGAATGGTGCCGTGTCATTAATATCTCTTTTATTCCTCCACAGTCTCTGGAGAGCACTCGTCGTATGCTGCAGCTGGTGGAGGAGGTAAGAGAATGAATCAAACTTTTGACTTTATTGATGAAACATGACACAGCATCGTGCCACACACACTTGGAGCAAAGCATTATTATCGATTGCTACAGTGTCCGTAGTTTGAAGGCCATTTAATGTAATCATGACATTGAAATGTTAATTTTAGTAACGGGAGGATTGACTCCAGCCAAAAGAGCAGGCAGTTCAAATACATGGTCTTACTTTGTCTCTGCAAAGCTGGTATTTTGAGTCCTCAATGTGTGAACCTGAGGAAGCCAGCTTTTACACAGTTATTCCCGTTGTTCAACGAAGAACACCAAGCTGTTCAGTTTACTTGTGCGAGAGCAGCAGCAAGGGCCCAGTGGAGGACAGTTCTCCTGGTACAGCGAGGACAGTGAGAAGCCCCTTGTTCTCTTTGGAGACATGGTGACACTGCAGTGAACCCGTACGGCAGACTAACAAATAAAAGAGTATTTGTAAATGTGGCACATTCTACTAAACAACTCGTACATTATGTCGAATCGGACAGAAAGCCAGTTCAGTGCCAACAATGCCGGACAAATCTCAAACATGGATGGCTGACGAACCATGTGTCAACCGAGCGGTGGGCTGAATATAATTATATAAAATAAATTAAGGGCAAAGAGAGAAGATACTAACAGCACGCACAGCCTCTGTGGATGTTGCATTCCTGAATTAATAACTCTGTGATGGACTGGAAGGCAAAGTCAGGGAGAAAGAGGAACCGAAAGCCCCCAGAGTGACACTCCAAGCAACGGACGGAGATGGAGGGAAGGGGGACATAAAAGGGGTGACGGCGTGGACAGCTGGGGGCGGTGGCGTCTGACGAGCTCTCGGTGCAGATCTCAAGGTCACATTGATCATTCGCCGACATGTCTCACCACGCAGCCCCGCCCATCCCACTGTGCTGCAGGCGGGGAGATTACTGCTCTACAGGCCGTTATCACACAAATAGCTCACACTGGGCCGCAGCCATTGGCTCTGTTTCACCATATCCCTCAGGGCTTCTGATATCAGAAAGCGGTGGAGATGATGGGCTGAAATTTTGTTTTGATTTTGAAGGAAAATAAATTCTGAATACATTTTCTTTGGAGCAAATAAGAATCCTTCTTCATGCTGCAACACAGCAAACCAAATCTGTTACCACATATCCTGCAAGAGAACCACCTACTGCATCGATACCAACATGTATGAATCTCTCCAGCTGAACAAGGAATCTGCATCCAAGTTTCCCTGGAAGGACTCGTTTCGACTTCTTTGGGATTTCTCTTGAACCGAGTTGCTGAATTACAGAATAATTTATACACCAGAGTCTCCTCATTGCTCCCCCACGCCTCTCAGACATCAATGTGGCTTTCCTCCCAAACTGCTGAGGAGGCAAGTGAAGGGCTGGGTGGGTGCTTATGTGTGTGCACACTGACACGCCATAATCTTATTTATGCCTATCAGGCCCAACCAGGTGGCACATCTTAGCGTGGCGGTGCTGCATTTCTAAGAAGCGGAGGGGAGTTGGAAGCGAGCGCCGCTATCCTCCGCCCTCTTCTTTCTACCAGCATCGAAACCTGTAGCCAACCCAGCCTATCAGTGACTAATAGCTTTACTGTATGCATGCAGGCTCAGCTGTTCGGATGGCTTGCAGTCGGGAGGGAATTCAAATGAAAATCTGAAGGCTGAAAGACGAATAACTGGGGATTATACATTTTAAATGTGGGGAAGGGGGAAGAGAAATAGTGTCACTTGCAGGTTAAAAGCGATGCTAATGCATCGGCCAAAGGTCGACCAGCTGCTGGGCCTCAGATACAAGGGGTTAGGGTTATTAATGGCAGGTTTCTCATTTGAATGAGAACCCTCCTCTGCCGTCAGCATTATTATTGTTAGTCTTCTGGGAGCAATTTCCACTTTTCCTGCTTCAGGTGTGATTTCCAAATGACCGTTCTAATCAATACTACATGCTGACATTGGGGGAGCAAAATATTCTGATTTGTTTCGTTAGGACAGACACATCCACAAAATGATCCCAACGTATCGTGATGTTAAATTAGTCATTTGGCTTTCCAGAAAACCTGGTAGACTTACTTATCTGTGTGTGTGACTCGAAAGCATCCGGTCAGAAATTATAGCTGCCAACAGTTAAAGGCTGAAAAGTGTTTCCCTCTACTTTTTAAGATGTGTCTTATTTTTCACTGTGGATATTTAATGAATAGTTAAATAGGACTTTTCTTTCAAGAACATTGATTCAATATTAAACATTGAGGTAACAACTGGCCAGATTCTTTACAGGTGTTAAAAGACCAACACTTGTAAAGCACAGTAGTTAAAACATTGTACCTCGTTTGTTTTGTGGTTTTCTAAGGAGTTAGGTGGGAAACGTATTTTCTTTGGACGATGTTCTTTGACCGATCACAAAATGTCACAATGTTTTATTGCATTAGAATATTCTAATATATGCATATGACTTGACATATATTAGAATATACCATAGAATCCACAATAGTAATGAAGCGCTGGGAAAAATATTGTTTCTGGTGCAAAGTGAAAATGTGGGAAACTTATGTCAATAGCCACTGATCCCTTCACTGACCTCTATTTCATTCTCCCCCCCCCCCCTCCCTCTTTCTACCTGACCGTCTTTGGGGAATAGAGCAAAGATGCCGGCATCAGGACTTTGGTTATGCTGGACGAGCAGGGAGGTAGGTCTCCACGAGAGGAGAGGGCGGGTTTAGTCAAGACATGAAGCTATCAATAACTGAGCTTTCCACTTTCACCAAAGCTCATATCATGAATCTGTATTCAGTAAAAAGTAATCGATTATGTCTATGTTTGCATATTAGCAGCGCCACAAGGGGTCTGATCATTTGTAGATAGTAGCGTTGGTGTTACATTTATGGTTTCAAAACACTGGTGAATGGATTGATTGTTTCATGCAGTTGCTTTTTTTCATTTGAATGCACTTTCAAACAAAATTTTTTTTTTCTGATTTGATCAGAGGGAGATTTTCTGAATTGGGTTATGATCTAATGCATGCAAGGTCTATTGGGTCAAAAGTGCCACTTTGGGGATTTTTTCTTTATTTCAGTTTCCCTTAACCTTTGTTTCCTTACGCTAACATTTCTTTCTTTATTTTGGTTTGCCAAACTGCTTTTGATTTGCCAGCAGCTTTTTATAATTTCCATTAGCTAACAAAGGCAGCGAAACGACATCTTGAAAATGCTCATTCACAGAGCAATATTTAACGCCACTGCAGGGCCAAAACCAGACAGCTCAACATCATCTCCTGGAGCTGTTCTTGGATTTGTTTGTGTTATAATCCTCCCCAGAACTACGGAGGAAAGAAACCTTTTGGATGTTAATATGATCAAAAAACGCAGTGATGTTGGTGTCATAGCATGAGTAACATTTAACTCACTGCCAACTGATCATTGACATTTGGCCGCAGCTTCTAATGAGCCTGAGAGGAAGTAAGTGGCCGCAGCCACCTCTAGAAGCACAAAGGCAAGATCTGTATTAAAAGCTCACAGCAATGTTTAATCCTGCAACATTGGTCTTAACCTGTTGTCCATCTCACCCAGAACTACAATCCCCTTAATGTTAAGGCACACAAGTTACCCTGATTGGAACCAGTGTTCTGCATGAGAACTAATGAAGCAACGTTCCTTGAATCGTTTGTTCCGTTGCATTCACGCAACTCCCTTCTTTTTTTTTTTTTTACAAATTTGAGTGTGCTTTTCTTTTCTAACAGAGACCTTTGTCGGGCATGATCAAATCCCCATCACAAAGCAAAGCGTGGACATGGACACATTCCTCACTCAGGTGATAGGGATCAATCTCCTCTCAAGTTGGGCCAATCAGAGCAGAGCGGCACTGCCTGGTTCTCCCACATGGAGGACAGGGCACGTAGGAGCATGGAGAGCAACAGGAGTGTTTATTTTCTTTTGCTCTAGGCAGACAACCTTGACTGATGGTCTATTATAGAGAGCATATCTCTATAATAAAGGAACTAGAAACATTAAGCATTCATCAAATATAAACTACTATGTAGAAAAAGCTGAAAAATAAACATTTTTTTAAATGTTTTCAAGGAAATCCGGCAATTTCAGTTTAGCAACTGGCCAACATCTGAATTACTTACTTATTAAATACAACACAAACGAGCTTGAATCAAATGTATATAAAAATCATCCTCAAACTGTATCATGAAAACTACTATTATTACTCGGTCATAAAGAGTTATTATAGATTACAATCAGGGTCAGCCTTGCAGTTGGCCAGAATTTTATTTGATACCAACGACACAAATAAAATGAAAAGGGAGCTTTTTTATTAGTAAAAGTTGATTCATACTTTACATACAACACTTACAAAGAAGTAAAATTAAGGGTACAAATACATATCATTTATTTTCATCAGAAGGATTCTGCTGTCCTGCACTCAAACATAACTCATCCACACTGCATCAAATTATTATATAATTACTCTTTTGGGAAAATAATATTGAACTATTATATTCTATTTTTCTACATATTAGTTTCTTGGATAATGTTTTATTTCCAGATGCCATTTTATATATATTTTGATGTGTTATATATCCTTAATATTGTTCCATGCTCAGGCCTCCATGTGGAGGCAGCGTCCTTTAGCTCTGGTGTGTTTGGGCCAACATTGAGATGAGATTGACTCCCAATCATGCAGATCTCAATCCAAAACATATGTCTGTGTCCATAAATATATTGCCTGCCCTGCTCTGTTGGAGAGTTGATAATGTCTCATGAAGAGATTTCAAAGTGTTGCACAGTTAAAATTGCTGAGTGTGCAGATCTATTGCCTCAGTTTGAATTGTGGATTGAGCCCCTGTTGAAGGCTTTTACCCGACACGCTGGTCACCTCTATGTATGCCCTGTTATCGAAGATCACCTCTTGAAATTATTACAATTTGGCCAGTCTATCTTCAGCCTTCTCCTGGTAATACTACAGGAAGCCCAAATGCCCAAACAAGTGTGAGAACAGCTGGACAGGCCCTGCCACCATTGTGACAGTCCAGAGGAGTAAAAGAAACGATCGATTTAGCTGGTAACGACAAAACATTCAATCACTCCTCTATCAACACATGCGCTGCTTTGTACAATCCCTGGTTACCTGCAGTTTGAGCCTCCAACCCACAGTGAATACCAACGTTGCCACGTCAGACGGTTAATAGTGGCAAGGCAAAACTATATATATATTTTAAAAAGGTACTAATTTGGCTCTATCGAGGACAAGGGACTCCGATTGGCTGGAAGACGTGTAAACCGATCCACCAATCCTGTAAGAGAGAGCAGTAAATGCACCAACCTCCTTGTTCAAAAGCCCTGTCCCTCCTCTGACCACCCATCTGTCCCCTCATCCCTAGTGTCCACACTATTATCACTATCACTACTCCAAAACCAATTGCAACGGCTGTAAGCCTGAGCGACCTCTGACCTCTTACCCTGCGTTATTGACTTAGTGCAGGCAGAAGAGCCTGTGCTCTATATGGGCACTTGAAACACTTGTGAAAAGGGGGCAGAGGTTTGTAATGTGTGCTGCATGGTCAACGCCGTTACCCCCACTTCACTCTGACAACACTGACTCAACCTGGATCATTTCTGGGTTGAATATACTTACATAAATGCATGCTAACCAGGGATTTCACAAATCTTAAAAAGTCAGTGAATCACTTTTTTAATCTGCTCCATATTTAACTGTGCCTCACCCTTTCTCACTCCGCTTGTACCGCATCCCCTTTGATCTCAGACAGGATGGGAGAGCGTCATCAACAGCACCGCAACACGACCAAAGGCCTCCCGACGCTCATAAAAAACAAACAAAAAAGCAGAATCGCATCACACTAGAAATCCTTGAAAGTTATACCTCGTTTGCAAAAAGCAGACAAATTAACATAGTTATATTCACTCCACTGTGGCCAATTTTTTTTTTATTCAGCAAAACTGATATTAGAAAGAATGTTGAAACTCGTAAAAGGAAGTAATTTCACCACGAGAGTCACTTATGTTTCAATACTATTTAAACTCTCGTGTAAATATATATTTATAGATATTAGAGATGATGGATGTCTGAACAGCAAAAAAAAGGAGAGGCTTCATCTCACCGTCCTTGTTTTAAAAATTCTTCAGAAGTGAGGAAAGCGTGCAGCCAGTGTTGCATGACGCCGACGTCTGATACAATTATTAAATATTTCCTCTCAAAGCAGTTCCAAGGGTTTGAACTGCCAGGAAGCAATCTCCTGTTCTCCTGCTGTCTGACATTAACACGTAAAGTGTCACGAGGAACAATGAAGGGATTAGTTTGACACTTTTTTGAATCGGGTGCATTTGCTCTCCTGCATGAAGTTGGATGAGGGGATTGATGGCATTATCACATCTGTGCACTGAATGTGAAGCCAGTGCCAGGAGACGGTTGCAGAGTGGTATCCATCTTCTCATCTAAACACGTGGCGAGAAAGCGACTGAGCGTACGTTCCCAAAATGTGGAACTATTCCTGTACCATCGGTGTTGAAATCTATTTACTGTAATTTCTTGATTTTTTTGTGCTTTTTTTCTCTGGCCCACAAATTCCTTAAGTTCACATAAACGTATTTTATCCCACCAAATGGGTGCACTCATTACGTCTTAATCTCTGACCCTGACACACATCAGAGTACCAGTATGACAGTTACTGCTCATCATAACTCATATTTCTGTCAGTCAATGAAATTCATTCCACTACTGTCATCCCTTTGTCCTGACCAGAGCAACTCGATCGTGTTGAAGATGGCATGAACCATATCAACCAAGACATGAAGGAAGCCGAGAAAAATTTAAAAGATTTAGGGAAATGCTGTGGGCTTTTCATATGTCCGTGTAACAAGTAGGTACTGACAATGTGCCCCAAAGGTTCTTCACATATGTGGTGGCGTCCAGTTTTTCCTCTTTTTTTCTTCTTCTTTTTTTTACTTTTACTTTCTTTCGTCACAGTGAGTGTCTGAAGTTGTTGTGTTCTCTCCTTTTGTCCTCTTTATCTCTCTCTTCTTCTCTCTCTCTTCCTCCCTCTCTCTCTCTCTTTCTCTCTCTCTTCTCGTGCTTCGTTCTGTGGGGGATAAATGACTTGTGTTTAATCAGAACAACTGGAGCGCATCGAGGAGGGAATGGACCAAATCAATAAGGACATGAAGGATGCAGAAAAGAATTTGAACGATCTAGGGAAATTCTGTGGTCTTTGCTCCTGTCCATGTAACAAGTAGGTGCTGCTTGCCTGCCTGCCTGCCTGCCATTCAGAAATAAGAGTCCATATCTGAGAAGTCCAAATATAATCGAGGTAGAAGTGCCATCACGACGGCCATCAGCCAATAGTCCGCTCTGTTCCATCTCCTAATCAATTCTGACTCCGCCCCTTTTACATCCACAGAAGGTGGACACTGGAGGCCATGATGTGCTTTCACCCCCCCCCACACACACACAAAACACAGTACACTTGAAGTCGAACTAAAATTTGATTTCTTCACTATATGTGGAAGGAAGATTGGCTCAGTGGTAGCAGGTCCGACTTTCAATCAGAGGATCGGTGGTTCGATCCCCTAGTCCATGTCGATGTGTCCTTGAGCAAGACACTTAACCTTAATTTCTCACTGTTGCTGTTTCTACTGTATAGCATGTAAGTCGCTTTGGATAAAAGCGTCAGCTAAATGTAATGTAAAAAGAGAATGAAACCCTTTTTTAAACGTATCTTTGGACAAAGATTCCAGGCTTCAAGCCTCTGGATGGGTGTCATGGCACGCTGTCCACATAGCATCTGTTGTCAACCATTAGTGCTTGAAGACATCCGTCCCTTTACAACCTTCTACATCCGTGAGGAACCATCATGCTGTCAAGTTTGTATTATGCTCGCAAAGAAAACTAGCATGCTAGGCTAACTAGCTCCGTCTTGGAAAGTGAAAGCTAGACAGCACAGCTTTGCGCTAGACGCTACTTCTTAGCCCGTACACACATTCAGCGGTGTGTCCATCTTGCATTATAGAAAGGATCGGGTCTGAATGATGTTAGCTGGCTCTCCTTCATGAATCACTGCAGCAACAGGCAGTTGCTCAGCGCTCCATATGTTACCCAGGTATTTCTGACGCAGCGAGTGCTCAAATCATAGCTGCTACCAACACTACACAGTCAGTTAGCAGTACTGACATCGTCAGTCGGTACCCAAACATGTACGCCCCCTGGACTATTTTTTACAAGACAACAAGCACAAAGGCTTTATACAGTGATGAGAAATGTGAAGGAATTTTAATTTCAGTTCGGCTCTAATACTAATTTGGAATGATCTACAGACTCTTACTGTAGATATGGTAAGGCATTGTGTTCTTACAGCACCTAGACTGGCCTCCAGGCATGCAACATCCCAGAATTCATACCTCCACAACTGGCAAGTCAGTCGGAGTCATTTGCTACATGATTGGCCTCTGAGAAGTAGCACACATACAACCCTCCCCCATTCTTTGCTGCTGCTTGTGCACAGTGAGACCTTGTGAGACCCAAATCCTATAAAGCCAAGCTCAAAAAGCCCAGTCCTGCACATAAGCTCTTCTCCACTTCATCAAGTGCCTCTCTTAACACCCTTCTACCAAGGGCCCTTCTCCAAGCGCCCTGTCCTCCAAGCTTCCACTTCTCCAAACTCTTTTAGAATGGGAGTCATCTCCATGCAGGTGTAGCCATTGTAGAAGTCCCACCTGTAGTATTTTACACCGATTTCCTCTTGAAGAGGAGTTGTTTTGTTTTAGTATAAATGAAAAGCGATGGGGATAGGGGACTTCTACAATGATTTCACCGCAGATGTCGGCATTCCCGACTGTAAAGCCATCGCGATCCAACCAGAAAGAGCAGGGCTGGGGCGGTCAAGGCACATTGGCACTCAGATCATGTTATGTGTTGACTCCAGCTGGAACTTCGGTGATCTCAGTCCCAAAATGCCTTCGATCAGCCTGGTCCAGGACTGTTTGACACTTCTCCTCATCTGCATGATCTCTACCACCACCGCGTTAACATCCAGTAGATCCTCACCTCTTTGCGGGGAACAAGACTTTTTTGTTTCCCTCCGAGCAACCCCACCCCCCCACCCCGCCATTTTTGAACCGCCAAGTGCCAATGACATGGAATGACTGACGAGCATGACCCTTTTGAATGCTCATGCATGCATGACGATGCAACTCATAACAGCAACGCCACACATGATGATGCTGATATTCAACGATGTTGATGATGTTGATGGTGATGATGAACAAATCTTTATTTTATGTTTCATTTAACTTAAGCAGTGCAAAGCCTGGGGCCTTTGTTTTCTGGCAAACAGGGAATACAATAGATTTAAATTGTCTTATTTTTCCAAAAGTTAAATCTGGGAAGAAGACATTGAAACACTGATTTAGCTTAAAATATTTTTCCAAAAGTCAATTCTATATGTGTGTATTAGTACACACCCAAATTGCTTTTGTCAAAAACTATGCCAAAATATTAAACCAATACTTTCATATAAATTGCAATGGAAAACATAATTGCATAATATAAACCAATTTTTAGGATAATAACAGACATTATTTTGTGATTTCAATCGATTGGACCAAATCAAGTGCAAAGAAAGAGAGTACAAATATGTTAATTGAAGTCCTTCTCGCATGAGAAAAGAAGAGACGGTTAGAAAAAAAGAAGGAAGAGACAAGAGTAATGCTACATGACAACATTGCCAAATGCTGGGAGGAAGGCAGTGAACACATCGCAAGAAGAAGAAAGTGACACATTCGAAGCAAAGGATCTGTGTAGATCCCTATGAGCTGGAAACTAGGTTAGGACGTATGCGCAGTGAGCTCTCGTCAGGGCTTCAGTCATGTTTGTTGTGTAAGTGGCTACGTCACGCCGCTGCGCATGCACTTCGTGGTGCCCACGAGGCTCCGCGTGGCAATCCCGTCCACTGCTGCTTTGTTTCTGCCCTCTGGTTCGCTGCAGTTTCTCTGCAATGCCACCTCTCCTGCAGAGCGCTGCTGCGCCGAACAGGCCTTAACCCAGGCAACGCTAAGCTCCCTCTCCCATGGGGAACTCGCCCACATGTAGGTCAGCCTTATCAGAGAGCGGCACGATAGCCTACTGGGAGTTGAGTCAAACTGAGCGCACTCATAGATGGACGCCAGAAAGACAAAAACAGACGTATTTTTGTTGGATTTCTTTCACCACTTAATTCCATCATACATGCTGAGATATTTTACTAATCCCTTCGGCATGTCGGCTGTCTGTCAGAATTAGCTGACTCCTGGTTTTCTGGTACTTAATGCCTTTTGGATTCTGGCTGTCCGCATGCCCCTGGATTTTGATTGGAGATTAGTAGCTCAGTTTGCAGGCCACTCAGGGAATGAATTAGATAGAATGAGCTCGCGGCATCCTCAATCCTCATATGATCTAATCAGATCATTTCAGTTAAATCACAGCAAAGCTGATTAGAGAAGCACATTACAGCCATTATGTGACTGCAGGGGAAGCAAACTGCAAAGGAGACCAAACTGGAGGGAAAGTGATGTGAGAGGAGAGGAGAGATGAGATGAGGTCTGTACATTATTAATGAGAAAAATATGAGAACCAAAACAGCTGCAAAGAAGTAGAAAAATAAAGGACTCAGACCAGGGTATTGTGTGTGTTTACCACACTGGTGTGTGTCAGCGAGGCCTTGCCTCAGTACATTTCTAATAATAAAGGCAGTGTAGGAGGCTGAGCCTCGGCCATGCTTGAAACAACACGAACACTTCCACACACAACTCCAAGGTTATACAATACCCAGCAACTGATGCTACTAAACAAGCAAAATAATTTACAGAATCTTGTTGAAAGGATGATGGAAAACATATAAATAAATAAACTGATTGAGGGGAGAAAAGTGTTTTTGCGGTCTCGTCATCAAAAGTGCCTTCAAATCATTCCGGAGATGCAAACATAATAAAACCATAACTAAATTATATATATATATTTTTTTAAATGAACCATATATGTCACCTTCCCTTCTATCCATAACTCCTTTTGTGCCAAATCGGACGCTGAAGTTTGCCCGACAGAGTGAGGCAACAAAACCCACGCAGCCGAGCCGTGCCTGCGCGCGGTGTCAGCACAGCTGTACGTGTCACACTTTCTACCCGTGAGACAGAGGCGGACACAGATTGAATCCATCGTGTCACACTCTTCACTCCTCTGCCTCGCTGCTACCTGGCATCCAACTCCCAACCGGGAAGAGAAGCAGTGACCTTTTAAAAAGCTCAAGACAAAGCGAGGGCGGGGCTTGTTGCAGCGGCTGGAGGAATAGTTAACCGTGGTGTTAATCTCTGTTGACTCCCTCTTTTCTTTTGGTTTCCTTTTCACGTTTAGCAATTTGTTCTCCACATTACTCGTCGTCCCTCCTAACAATGTGACAGTCCTGTAAACTCTGTGTTGTGTGTCTGCCAAAAAGCTTGTCTCTTCTCTGTTTTCTGTTGCACTGAGACATTTAGGGGTGGGGGTTATCATCACAACGAGACCGAAATACCAGTAGGATGGTTAAACATTTTAAATTAAAAGTGAAAGAGAACACACTGTGTCATCTCACATGTTGACACTATTAAAACGCATGCTCACATTATATGAAACAGACAGCTGTGACTTGTGCCTGATTGTGACCTGTATGTTATATACTTACAAGATATAACATAGGACACACTACTACTGTGTAGCAACAGAATGAGCCTGTACCTACCAAACCCACTCCACCAACCAGTCTGTGCCTGCTATGCTTTGCTTGACTTAGTCTCCACCATATATTTCTGTGCCAGATGCATGAAGCCAAATAACACCTTTTATGTCAGCTGATCACACCTCACACGTTTATCGGCTATTGCAGTGCCTCAAGGCCCTCTTTGTAGTGACTAACTGTGGGGGAGGTAAATGCTGTGTCGCTCGGTCAAAACTGTTGAGTAACTGTCCCTCCTCATCCTCCACATTCGCTGTCGGCGGCCAGGATGAAGAGCGGAGCCAGCAAGGCCTGGGGGAAAAACCAGGACGGGGTGGTGGCCAGCCAGCCCGCCCGCGTGGTGGACGAGCGCGAACAGATGGCCATCAGCGGAGGCTTCATCCGCAGGTAAGAGAAGTGTACGCGTCGTCATGCCTGGAGGTCATGGTCCGAGGAGGCAAACAGGACCACATCATCTGCAAACAGAAGAGAGGCTATCCCGAGATCCCCGAACTGCGCCTAGATATCCTGTCCATGAAAGTCACGAACAGGACCGGTGATAAAGGGCAGCCCTGGCGGAGGCCAACACCCACCGGGAACGTGTCTGACTCACTGCCGAGGATAGGAACACATCTCCTACTGCAGGCGTAGAGCGACCGGATGGCCCGTTGCAACGGGTCCAGCACACCATACTCCCGCAGCACCCCCCACAAAAATCCCAGAGGGACCCGGTCGAAAGCCTTCTCCAGGTCCACAAAGCACATGTAGACTGGTTGGGCAAACTCCCAGGACCCCTCCAGTATCCTTGCGAGGGTAAAGAGCTGGTCCACTGTTCCACAACCAGAACGAAACCCGCACTGTTCTTCTTGAATCCGAGGTTCGACAAACGGTCGGAGCCTCCGTTCCAGCACCCTGGGAGGCTGAGTAGTGTGATACCCCGATAATTCGAGCACACTCTCCGGTCCCCCTTCTTGAAGATGGGAACCACCACCCCGGTCTGCTAGTCCATGGGCACTGTTCCCGACCCCCATGCGACATTGAAGAGGCGTGTCAGCCAAGACAGTCCAACAACGTCCAGCGCCTTCAGCATCTCATCCACCCCCGGCGCCTTGCCACCAAGGAGCTTTTTGACTACCTTAGTGGCCTCTGCCAGGGATATGGGTTCATCCACCCCCAAGTCTTCAGGCGCTGCCCCCTGTTCAGGGGACATGTTGACCGGGTTTAGGAGTTCCTCAAAGTGCTCTTTCCACCGCCCGACGATATCCTCTGTCTGGGTCAGCAGCCCCCCTCCCCCGCTGATAACAGCCTGGGGAAGGCCCTGTTTTCCCTTCCTGAGTCGTCGGATGGTTTGCCAGAACCTCCTTGAGGCCAACCAAAAGTCCTTCTCCATGGCCTCCCCTTACTCCTCCCATGCCCAAGTTTTAGCATCCGTGACCGCCGTAGCTGCAGTCCTTCTGGCATGCCTGTACCTGTCAGCTTTCCATGGTCCGGGCGAGGCTGCTTCAATCCTTGGGCTGCATATCATCGAGGTTTTTTGAACCGCTCTTAGTCTGGGCTCTCCCCCGAGACCTGTTTGCCTTGGGAGACCCTACCAGGGGCTGATGCCCCGGACAACATAGCTCCCAGGATCACCGCGTTAAGGTGGTGATTCGCGATGGAGTTTAAACCGCTCTTAGTCTGGGTTCTCCCCTAAGACCTGATGTTATGTTATATAGTATTGTCTGTTTCACACACAGACACATATTTAATCTCTGTAATGTGTGAATAGATTTAATTTATCTTAATCTATATTCAGTGAACACGATGATGGTTGTGCTGCTCTGTAAATTGAATTGGACCAGAGCTACAAATCAGCTGATATATTTATATTTAACACATCACTGTGCTCCGTAATGTGTTGCAGTAAGCTAGAATATGAACTGCTGTGCACAAGATCCTCCCGGTGTCCAGACGCCTGGTCTGAGGTCAGACACCTTTCCTCAGGGGCTCGAGAAGGATGAGAGGTGGAACGTGGATGAGGAGGTCACAGAGGAAGCGGGCGCCGCCTCACTGGGCCCAGTCGACCGGGTGTGTTCCCGCAGACGTCGCCGTATTTAAATCTGCCGTTGTGTGTGTTTAGGGTAACAGAGGATGCCCGGGAAAATGAGATGGACGAGAACCTGGAGCAGGTGGGCGGCATTATCGGTAACCTGCGCCACATGGCCCTGGACATGGGCAACGAGATCGACACCCAGAACCGCCAGATCGACAGGATCATGGATAAGGTACAGATCTAGATTTCATAGCATTTTATTACATTACATTGATTGTTTAACACATTATGTGTATGCAGCTTTATTTAAGCCATTTGTAAAGATAAAGGTAATTACATTTAATAATATACCATTCCTGATTTTAACTACTTTCCACTGAGAGTTTTCTTCTTTCAGCAACTCGTCACACATTTTTTTCTCGAGCCAGCTCCTCAGACCTTGTTCGGATAGGGTTAAGGATTGAAAGGCTAGATGACATCTGGAAATATCGACAAAGCGAGAAAACAAACATTGTTTTTTTTAATTCACTTCTGGTCTCTTTAGCACTCTTAAGAGAATATAATTTGGGAAATGTAGAGCGCAGGACAGACACTGTGTTTGTAGCTCTGTTAAAACAGCTGACTGCAGCTGACTAAAATCCTGTCCAGTCTTATTTCAAGCAAATGGATAAAAAGATGTTTTTCAAGCCACAATAATTATAATAATACAATTTATTTTGAAGAGAGAGAGATTTCTTGCTTCCAAGAAATATGGACCAGACACCAAATGACAATGTTTCAAGAAGTCTGACTCTTTTAACAATTTAATTACCTTGTCTGTAAAACCAAAAACCTTCCCAGCATGAATGTTTCAAAGCCTTCTCAACACTGCCAGCCAGAATAACACTGTGGAGAAATAATTAATTAATAATTCCTTTGAATTAATTACATCATTATTTTTATATTTATATTATAAATATGTATATATTGTAAACAACGTATAAAGTCTGTATATAGTACATTATGATCTCACTGGCATCCGTGGTCCCCCCCCCTCCCCCCCACCTGTGTGTTTGGCACAGCGGTACTAATGCTGCATTCTCATGGAATCGAATAGCTTAATAAAATAGGAAACACAAAATCTTTTGGTTTCACATATTTGAATCCATCCCCATCGTAACATATCGTCTGGCTGTTTGTTTCCCCGTGTCGTCCAGAAGGTGTTGTCCGTCTGCCTGACTCCCTGTGAATGTGGCATATTGTTCCTGTCAACGCACAATGTGTAACCGATAGAGGCAGACTGATGATTACGCCCGTGCTTCTTTGTCCACTCTTCCTTCACCCAGGCTGATTCCAACAAGACCAGGATCGATGAGGCCAACCAGCGCGCCACAAAGATGCTGGGCAGTGGCTAGACGCCCCGGCCGCCGGAGACGGCGGGGCCGCGCCGGCGTCCCGCGCCGCACATCTACAGGCGCTGACATGCTTTTATCATGGTATTGACCTTCTAGGTTTGCACACATGCACATATCACCCCCCCCCCCCCCCCCCCCCCCCCCCCCCGCCCGCCCGCCCGCCCCATTGTAAATGTTGTTCTGTGTGTCGTCCGTCGAGCTTTTTCAAGATGATTGTCCTCGTAAAAAGATGATTTCTTATATTCCGTATATCATTCTTTCCAAAGGTTGTATATAGTGCTGACTTGATGGCTCTCTAGCTCACCTGTGAAATTTTTATTCACTTTCTCAATATATATATATATATATATATATATATATATATATATATATATATATATATATATATATATAGTACACTGCTCTGGATGACAAGTATATAATATGAATGCTATACAAGCTGTTTGTTTTGATTCTTTTTCCTTTTCAGTATCTCAGTATCGTCTTAGTCGAACTGTGTCATTCCATGTAGGCTACTGTCATCCTCCTTATTTTGGTGTTGTGGCGACAAAGGGCAGGAGGCTGAGGGGACGAGCGGGAGCAACATTTACTGAGCGTTGGTAAAGACGAATGGGATCGCAAAGAGCACTTACAATCAAAAGGCAGCCGTTGGTACATTTTCCTTCATCGCAATCACACTGAGTTACCGTGTAGACTAGACTCTCTGTAGCTGTATTAGACATTGCATTCCAAGTGATGTGAATTGTGCGTTCTCTGCATGACAAATGGTAGATTTTAGTCTTATAAATAAAACCTGTCTGAAAAATATATATAAAAAATAATAACATGGCAGTAGCAAATTGACAAAACGCATGCTCAGTATTAGGACACAGTTGATCGTTCCATACTCCTGCAAGTTTGCAATAGTGCCACTCTTTTTGTCTCAATATATTTACCGACTGTGACCATCTTGTTGTAAAATAATGCAAAAAGGGATCAAAAAAGTGAGACAAAGACGAAAAAAACAAACATGAGGACTTGGGGTTGTATTGCAAAAAAAAACACACAATGACCTGTTTTCTAAATGATTATGCAGTTCAGTGATGAAGATGTTGATTATATGCTGAAAGATGGGGACTGGTTGTGTACTGTAACATAGGTTTTGGATGCTTTGAAAAAAAAAATAAAAAAAATAATACACAACGTTTGCAATGTAAAGACCTTACTTTTATAAGAAGACTGTATCTGTATCTCCCCGTGTGGTTTGTTAATGGTAAAAAATAATGATACTAATGAATAACAATAACTTTACTCTGAAACAAAAAATACATTAAAATGTTTTTTTTTGTTGCTTCTGTACTTTAGAGCTATGCACACCAAATCGCCAAACTGTCGAGTAGTTAGAGTAAGGTGATGAAATACCTAAACCTGAATGACACAATAGGTTCAACCGTGAGATTGATGTCCTCAACGCATGTAATATTAAAGACTCCCTCTCTGTATCCTGTCAGTGTGTGAAGTGGTGGACATTTTGTAGCTAGCTGAATTGATTAAAAGTAATAAACCCTAGTCACACCCGTGTCTGTCTTTATTGCTCTAGTGAGTGTACAGAGTGGAGAGAGATAGAGGAAAACCCCTCAGGTTATGCATTTGTACATGTGGACAATCCCTGATGTAGTACTGCCAATGTCCTTGTTTCCTCACTTCTCCAAACAAGTATCACCTTTAGGAGTAGAGCAGTGCAGGCCTGTCCCTAAAAATCATGACGAGTATATTATATATTATATTATATGATTGATTATGAAACCTCTAGTTAGTCACAGTTTGCTAGCTGTGACTAACTAGGGGTCCTGAGACAGCACGCGCCACCTCATTTGTAAGTAGACCAATCCAAGTGATAGCTAGATATTCATAATCAATAATATTAATATGTGCCGGCCAGGTGATGGGACTGAGGTGATGCCCGTCAGAGTGTTGAGTATGTTTAATAGTTTGCCGGCACATACACATCATGTATTGTGAGTATCTAGCTATCACCTGGATTGGTCTACTTACAACTGAGGTGGCTCATGCTATCTCAGGACCTCTAGTTAGTGACGGGCTTGCTAGCTGGCTAATGTAACACAGTCTGTTAATAACAGTCAGGAGTTTGGTCGGTCATAGATGTAGTTTTAGTACTTTATGTACATTGTTTATAACATACTTGACTACGGTTTTGAAATTACTTTTAAACGTGTGATATTGGTACTTTTAGTACCAATATCACACTGTTCTGAAAATGTGTCAGTTATTTTAAGTTTGACAACTGACTTGTTAATTAATGTTCAATGTTTTTTAACCATGTCTCCAGATCCTTGACCGGGTCAAAATATGTGTATAAAGTAAAATAAACAGTATTGTTAAATATAATTGCATCATGTTTTAATCAAATAAGATCAAATAGTTTCTTTGAGTTGTTCACAAGAAATTGGACTATCCAACAAACAGTGTATGTAACAGAATGATGGAAAGAATTTAAGTCAATCTGAGCAATTTTACTCCAGTGTATTTACAAGAGAGACACAACGTGGGTTAATGTTTGTACATCAAAGACTATTAACATGCTTTCACATTTCATCAACTTGTACAGGCCTTGAGCCTTTTCTCTTTATTTAAGAGCCATATCTTCCAGTTCCATACTCGCGGCAGTGCAGGTGCAGTTCTTTGACTGGAGTGTTGGGGTTGTGTAGTTCAAATTTTGACACACAAGAGGAAGACAGGGGTAAATGGTATATGTCTAGATGAGAACAAACTGTAGCTTTCTTTGCCAACGTAACAAAGTGGACTTCAACGACAGGAAAGCCCAGTTCATTGAGCTTAGCTGAGTTCTCCCCTTCTGTCACTCGAGCCAGAGAATTACCACTTGAGGAAGGTGAGATCACATACTCAAGCGGTGGTTTGAATGATGTTGATACACAATCAGTCCGCCTCCTCCTCCCGCATAAGTTCAGAGGCAAAGAGAGCAGCTTTAATGTCTGAAGCAGGAGAAAGCAGGAACAAATGCTAAGAAAAAGAAGAGAAACATTGGAATTACATATGGAAGTAGCAGCTACTACTGCCAAAAGAAACAATCTAAAAGAGGCTGAAACATGAACGATTAACCATGTACAGCCTGATGCAAACCCTGTTCAGAAACCTGTGTTCATAGCTGAAATCAAAACTGGTTCATCAGCAGCTACAGATGGACTGAACTGGATGAAAAGATGGAGAGTTTGCTTTATTCCTATATGGATGATCCAGGACTGAGGAGCAAAGCAAGTGTTCGTTGTCAATTTCCCATTTTTGATTTAAAAGGAGATAATTATTTAAGTCCGTCTGTACATGTAGCCAGCAGTAATGCCACAACAGCAGGTTCCTCAGTCATTTGACACAATCACTTCTGTCACAGAACAAATTCCTGTAACACCCAGCTTTGCACAGTACAATCACATGATCCATCATTCCCCTCTTTGATGGACACATCCAGCAGTATATGTTGTGTATTCATTCATTTGAAAACCTGATTGAAAATAAAACCCACATGTTGGTACCTTTAAGACCAATCAGCCGGTTGAAGAAAGCCTAGATCCTAGGTCTCAAAGTTGTCTGGCAGTAGTTTAGACACAAGTGTCGATGTTGCAAAGCACAATGCATCAGAGATAACTTGTTCCGACTCATGTTGTATCTGGAATAGAGGTTTCAGCACTGGACAGCGACAACTTCTTGCCTCTTCCTAAAGGCTTCACTCGGAGAGAAATGCCTGTTACAACAAACAACATTGTCAAATCAAATGACGCAATGGACAAATCTAAGAATTGTCAAACTTCCCAGTATCAGTGATAAGGTGGAGATGTTGATTGTAACAAATGCTTCAAAACTATTGGAACCGTGTGAGGCTATAAATAGTTAAGACAAGGGCCCCTCTACAGTGAGAACCCTAATGGGGTGGGTCACAGAGAAGTGGAGGTGATGGCAGTGCAGTCAGTGTGACTCTGAATAGGACACCAGTCACAAGTCAGCTGGCCTAATAACCACCAAATTGCAGAGCAGTGCCTGCCGAGCCAAAAGAGAAAAATGACCAAAGACCAGCAGCACAAGCAGGAATATGTTTTTTGAATGTGCAGCCTCTTACCAAGGCGTATCCCTCAACACAAAGCTACTGCAGGGTCCTGATCTGGCTCTCTTGTGGGAGTCATTTTGAGATTTCGCAATAAGCCCATTGGAATTATGGCCGACATTAATTGTTTCATCAGGTTCAAGAAAAAATCTGATGGGAACTACCTGCACTTCTTGTGGTGGCCACAAGGGGACACCAGTCAAACCTCCAAAGTATGTTAGTGCACATATTTGGCGCTGTGTCCTTCCCAAGCAGTGCAACCTTTGCATGATGAAATACAGGAGATGACAATGAAAGCTTGCTTCCCCCTCAGGTAGCTGAAACAGTCCGAGACAACATTTATGTGGATGACTGTGTAAAATCAGTGGCCAAAGAATCTGAAGCCATCCACTTGGCAAAAGACCTCATTGCACTATGCGACAAAGGTGTGTTTCAGCTCACTCGGCGGGTAAGAAACAGCTGGGCAGTTCTAGCCTCCGTCCCCCAAGATCAAAGGGCAAAGTAAATTAGGACGTTAAATCTTGACAAGACCGCCTGCCCATTGAATGAGCACTGGGACTGCAGTGGTGTGTGGACTCTGACCATTTCCAATTCAAAAGCCATCTCAGCCAGAAGCCACGTACCTGAAGAGCTATACTTTCTTTTGTCAGCATAATCTCTGATCCACCTGGCTTCCTAGCTCCTCTCGTTCTCCCAGCCAAGCAGTGGCTACAGGAGCTCTGTCATAGAGGCTTTGGATGGCACAGACCTTTGCCTCAGGCTGTCTTGGATCAGTGGATCGACTGGTTAAAGAAAGGACTAAGAGCTTCAGTGTTGTACGTCGTATGAAGCCTAAGCCACGTGACACTAAAATGTAAATTGCATCACTTTGCTGATGCACAGATTGGTCTCAATGGAGATATGTAAGGGTTGGACACAAAGGACATCCAGGCGTGTGCGGTATTACATTCAACTCGCAAAACTCCGATATATATATTTGCCTTCCAGATAGTCTGTTACTTTTACAGTTATGATATTTACATGTTGCTACTTTTAGACACTTTTAGACTGTTTTCTTCGACTGAATAAAGCAAGCATAACACTCCCCTTGCTCCCTACCAAAGGACCCCTGAGTTGACACCTGTATGAGCTTTACTCATTGTAAACAAACATTAATCTCCTAAACCATTTCAGTTTATATTGCAGATGAACATATGCCAGGTGAATAAACAAAACAATTACAAAAAATACAAACAATAAATACATGAGAATATACAGTGGGGCAAAAAAGTATTTAGTCAGCCACCAATTGTGCAAGTTCTCCCACTTAAAAAGATGAGAGAGGCCTGTAATTTTCATCATAAGTACACTTCAACTATGAGAGACAGAATGGGGGGAAAGAATCCAGGAAATCACATTGTAGGATTTTTTATGAATTAATTGGTAAATTCCTCGGTCAAATAAGTATTTGGTCACCTACAAACAAGCAAGATTTCTGGCTTTCACAGACCTGTAACTTCTTTTTTAAGAGGCTCCTCTGTCCTCCACTTGTTACCTGTATTAATGGTACCTGTTTGAACTCGTTATCAGGATAAAAGACACCTGTCCACAACCTCAAACAGTCACACTCCAAACTCCACTATGGCCAAGACCAAAGAGCTGTCAAAGGACACCAGAAACAAAATTGTAGACCTGCACCAAGCTGGGAAGATTGAATCTGCAATAGGTAAGCAGCTTGGTGTGAAGAAATCAACTCAGCAATTATTAGAAAATGGAAGACATACAAGACCACTGATAATCTCCCTCGATCTGGGGCTCCACGCAAGATCTCACCCCGTGGGGTCAAAATGATCACAAGAACGGTGAGCAAAAATCCCAGAACCCCATGGAGGGGACCTAGTGAATGACCTGCAGAGAGCTGGGACCAAAGTAACAAAGGCTACCATCAGTAACACACTACGCCGCCAGGGACTCAAATCCCGCAATGTCAGACGTGTCCCCCTGCTTAAGCCAGTACATGTCCAGGCCCGTCTGAAGTTTGCTAGAGAGCATTTGGATGATCCAGAAGAGGATTGGGAGAATGTCATATGGTCAGATGAAACCAAAATATAACTTTTTGGTAGAAACTCAACTAGTCGTGTTTGGAGGAGAAAGAATGCTGAGTTGCATCGAAAGAACACCATACCTACTGTGAAGCACGGGGGTGGAAACATCATGCTTTGGGGCTGTTTTTCTGCAAAGGGACCAGGACGACTGATCCGTGTAAAGTAAAGAATGAATGGGGCCATGTATCGTGAGATTTTGAGTGAAAACCTCCTTCCATCAGCAAGGGCATTGAAGATGAAACGTGGCTGGGTCTTTCAGCATGACAATGATCCCAAACACACCGCCCAGGCAACGAAGGAGTGGCTTCGTAAGAAGCATTTCAAGGTCCTGGAGTGGCCTAGCCAGTCTCCAGATCTCAACCCCATAGAAAATCTTTGGAGGGAGTTGAAAGTCCGTGTTGCCCATCGACAGCCCCAAAACATCACTGCTCTAGAGGAGATCTGCATGGAGGAATGGGCCAAAATACCAGCAACAGTGTGTGAAAACCTTGTGAAGACTTACAGAAAACGTTTGACCTCTGTCATTGCCAACAAAGGGTATATAACAAAGTATTGAGATGCACTTTTGTTATTGACCAAATACTTATTTTCCACCATAATTTGCAAATAAATTCTTTAAAAATCAGACAATGTGATTTTCTGGATTTCTTTTTCTCATTTTGTCTCTCATAGTTGAGGTATACATATGATGAAAATTACAGGCCTCTCTCATCTTTTTAAGTGGGAGAACTTGCACAATTGGTGGTTGACTAAATACTTTTTTGCCCCACTGTATGAGAATATGGGGGTGTCCATCTCCAGTTCCTATTATTGTGTCCAACATTGATGTGGACCCCACATACACAGCAAAGACAATCCTGCTAATACTGCCTCAAGAGGACTGGGTGTAGTTAAATTCATGCAGCAAAGGAGAGGGATACTTGTCTCTGAGATCTTGTGAAAGCCTGAGTAAAGTTGGCCTGTGGAGAAAGCAATGTACTCCAAGTCATTGTTACAAGATGATCCAGGTCAGAAAAAACACTGCTGTGTACTCCACAGTTGTGAGAAGCATTGAAACTCCCACAGACAACTTAAAGCAACTTAAAGCAGTGGCATGGTATCTGAAACTAAAGAATGCTTTGATGTTGGTCACTAAGAAACGGAAGGAACTTTCCTTAGGTCACATGGCTACATGGCATTCAACCAAAAGTTGAGCACTGAACTCTGAACTTTCAGAACCAAACTTGGTGGACAGCTCCTCACAGTGGAAGATCTCTCACAGGCAGAAAGGTCAGTTGTCACTTATATCCAGAGACAGTCAATATGATTTACAATGTATTATCATTACTTCCTCACTGGGACTAGCGTGTTGTGTGGCATTAGCACCTCTGCGGGGCCCCTGCAGACTGGGAACAGTTTATGGGTGCAGAAACACTCCTGGCCAGTCAGCACATGTATACAGAAGCTAATGAGCACAGAAGACATTCTCTTCCCAAACCTCTGCTCTAATATGATGTGTGTCTTTATTTCATCAATGGCAGATGTGAAAGGTGGTGATCTTTTGTTTTTTGTGGTGGAGGAAGTTCTCAGATCTTTGACTCAAGTCAAAGTACCACTTTCAAAGTGTAAATACAAATACAAGTAAAGTATTATATTTATGTTTATTTATCTGAATCTGTAAAGTAACTAAAGGTATCAAATAAGTGGAGTGGAGTAGAAAGTAGAATATTGTGTAGTACACAATATATAAAGTACAGGAACCTCAACATTGTACAGAAGTACTTGCTAAATGTATCACTGGCCATGATGAATAACACGTTAGCTAATGCTTGTGTTAGTCTATTATGTATATAAATATGATAAGATGTGTCTGATGTAGCTCATCCACCAGCAGCAGAACCTCCTCTCTACTTCACAATTTTATATTATTTCATCTCCATCATTTATTGTAAATAAATACAATTGTTGTTAATCGTATACTGATAAAGAAGACTTCACATAAATTCAACTTTTTTTGTTGTTTTAAGATCGCTTATGTTTTTGAAGAATAAGAGAGTAAAACATAACACGTCTTCTTTTCTGTTTCTGTTCATTCTTTTAAGAATGAACAACCTAACCGACGTGGGGTGAATCCAGCATTCTCATGCTCAGGATAGATATTTAACTTTGCTGGTGTTTCTTTGGTAGTTTATCTTTGTAGCCTGGCAGCTTCTCATTTATTTTTGAGAGTTAGTCTCTGACTGTTGTTTGAGATGATGCACCAAACAGCAGCTCAGATGATCCAGCCTTCTTGGAGTCTCTCTGTGGCCTCCTGGAAAGGTTGCCGACTGGGGCCTCTATGGACATGCTGGGGGTCTGCAATACTATTAAAGGCAACATTGGACGAACCTGGAGGGGGTGATTGGGAGGATTTGCCTGACCTGAACCTGAGTGGTGCTTTCTAATTGGCTGCTGTGCTAGTCTTGGATTGGCTATAACAAACATTATGTGACAGCATTGGGGCATAGTGTTTAGTGTTAGAATACAGTTATCTGGCGATATGTTTTATGATTATTGTTAATAAATAATATATTAAGACGCTCAACTTGATATTTGTATTTTATGTCCATGGCTAACTGTCTATAAAGTCTATATGAGGGGTCGTAGGAGGGTCATTTGAAAGCTACCTGTGGCAGACGACGGCATCAAGGGTGGCTGGAACTTGGCGTCAGACCCCCGCTGGAAGGACAGGATGGGCACAGCTGCAGGTGGAGGATCCCTGACAGTGGCACTGGTCTCCTGAAATAAAGCATCACAAGGAGACGGCAATAATTGACAATTTGATAATAATTATTGATAATTGACTGAGGGATTGATTCATCTGGATTACCTGACAGCCTGTGGCCTCTGCAGCTGCAGGGAATTGATCCATCTCCATGGCGACAGCAGCTGCCATGTTTGGCTGTGACTTGTGTTTTTCCCAGTTCAGAGGAACAGGACGACAGCCAGGCTCCACGTAGTCAAGTCCAAATCTCTCCCCTGCGTCTCTGTTGGTGATCTGCATTGCTGGATATTTTGCCTTTGCCATCACCGTAGCAGACAAAATGTTCAGCTCTGCTATTAATACCCCGGTAAAACATCAGGCAGCTTCAGTTCAACTAGCCTCTGGAAGTTCCAGCGCACCACCCTTTTCATGGCCTGGGCCTGGAATAGTTTACAGGACACCCGGTTCTCCGTCACCCACTGGGCTTGGTGGAAGTGGAAGCCCTCCTGCTGAGAGGTGCCTCTCACAGGGATCTAGATGGGTACAGCAGCTCCTTCGCCCTTGTTGTAATTGAGCTGCAAGGTGCCACCAAACCTATAGAGCAGTGGTCCCCAAACTAAGGCCCGCGGGCCGGATACGGCCCGCCTCCACATTTGGCCCGGCCCCCTGAACAATACCAGAGACGCATTATGATTTTTTTTCAGTCTGGCCACGCAAATCCTAGACTAGCCCCTGTCAAATAGAATGGAATAATGGCGAAAAGGTTAGGTAAGAGAACAATTGATTCAGAATGCAGGGTATTTAACCTGCAGCGGTCAAACGATTATTTTTTTGTTCAATGCAAAGAAAAGGCTGTTTGTCTCATCTGTCAAGAGGCGGTGGCGGTATTCAAAGAATACAATCTGCACCGACACTATGAATCCCGTCACAAAGACAAGTATGATAACTTGCAAGGCCAAATGCGAGCAGACAAACTCTCAAAGCTAAAAAGTGGACCGTTAGCTCAGCAGAATATATTTGTAGGCCAAGCTCAGCTGAACCAGTCATCCGTTCGGGCCAGCTTTCGGGACGCTCAACTGATAGCAAGCAGCGGTAAACCTTTCACTGATGGAGAGTTTGTCAAGAAATGTTTGAATGCTGTCGCGGAAGAGGTGTGTCCCGAGAAGAAAGATGTCTTTAATGCCGTGAGTCTGTCGGCGAGTACAATCACCAGACGCATTGAAGAAATCGGGGGTAATGTATATGCTCAGCTGCAGCAGAAGACGAAATAATTTGACTTTTTTTCATTAGCACTGGATGAGAGCACGGACGTGCAAGACACAGCGCAGCTGCTCATTTTTATTCGTGGAGTTAGCGCAAACTTTGTGCGAGGAGCTGGCAGCCCTCCAAAGTCTCAAAGGGACTACAACGGGAGAGGATATTTTTGGCAAAGTATGCCAAACCATGGAAGAGCTGGACCTAGACTGGTCAAAGCTTGCCAGCATCACGACTGATGGGGCTCCTAGTATGGTGGGCGCGTCTCGTTGTCTAATAGGACTTTTTTTCTGTGAAGAACCCAGAGAGGGTTTGTGGGACGGGGCCTGGCGGGACTGGACTCGGGAGGGGGCCCGGCGGGACTGGACTCGGGACGGGGCCCGGCAATCGGCCAGAGCACCAACAGGACACGGGGAGCAGGAATCGGCCGGGGCGCCGACAGGACACGGGGAGCAGGAATCGGCCGGGGCGCAAACAGGACACGGGGAGCAGGAATCGGCCGGTGCGCCGACAGGACACGGGGAGCAGGAATCGGCCGAGGCGCGGTAGCGGGTTCCGGGACAATTATCCTCTAATTCTCCATGCGTGGTCATGTCACCATAAGCGAATCTTGTGTCTGTGGTGGTCATAGTAGAACCTTCCGCATTTTCTCTGATGTCATCCAAGTCACGCAACTTATTTTCAGTTTGTTATTGGTTGGAACGTTGGTGTAGTGGTTAGCACAACTGCTTGTCACGTGAGAGGCTGCGAGAGGCCGGGGTTTGCTAACCACCTCCGCGTTCGAAGCCCGGCCATTCGTTAACACCGTTGAGGTAATTTCCTCAATTTCACATTGTGGGGCAGGGGCGTGGTTAAGCGCGGCTGCAGAGGGGGAGAGCGAAGGGCGGCTCAGGGAAATAATTTTCCAGGCGGCTCATTATAACCCAATGGCTGGGCACATGGGATATGACAAGACATTGCACCGGATAATGACCCGATTCTATTGGCCGGGCATGAGGTCGACTATGAGGTGGTGCGTTCTGACAGGGGCGGGCCAACACAGATCTACCACCTCAACCTCCTGAAGGCGTGGAGGGAGGCGGAGTCTGTCTCTCTGGTGTCCGCAGTTTCGGAGAGAGAGGAGCTGGGGCCCGAGGTCCCAAAATCGGCCAATCCAGCCTCGCTCCTTTGCGAAGCCCGTCTCTCCGGGACCCAGAGAGCAGACATTGCCCAGTTGCAGGAGCGGTTTGCTGATGTGTTCTCGCTCCGGCCAGGCCGCACCAACCTCATCGTGCACCAGATCGAGACCCAGGCTCCCTGAACACAAGAAAAAGGTGGTTCAGAGGGAATTGGCTGCTATGCTGGAGATGGGGGTAATAGAAGAGTCCAAAAGCGCCTGGTGTAGCCCCATTGTTCTTGTGGTCAAGAAGGATGGGTCTATACGGTTCTGTGTGGACTACCGCAAGGTGAATGAGGTGTCACGGTTTGATGCTTACCCGATGCCCCGGGTCGACGAGCTCCTGGACCGACTGGGCACTGCACAGTTCTTTACCACGCTGGATCTGACCAAGGGCTACTGGCAGATTCCCCTGTCGCCAGAGGCCAAGGAAAAAACGGCCTTCTCCACTCCGTACGGGTTGTACCAATTTACCACGCTTCCCTTCGGGTTGTTCGGGGCTCCGGCCACGTTCCAGCGGCTCATGGACCGGGTGCTGCGTCCCCACGCCGCGTATGCTGCCGCCTACCTGGATGATGTCATCATCCACAGCACCACGTGGGCGGAGCATGTGCGGCGGGTGGGCGCGGTGCTGGAGTCCCTGAGACAGGCCGGGCTCACCGCCAACCCGGGGAAGTGTGCAGTTGGACGGAGGGAGGTACGGTATCTGTGGTACCACTTGGGCGGAGGGCAGGTGCTTCCTCATATAGACAAGACGGCGGCGATTGCAGCCTGCCCGCCACCCAAGACCAAAAAGGAGGTGAGGCGGTTCTTGGGGCTGGCGGGCTACTATCGGCGGTTTATCCCCGCCTTTGCGGCGCTGACCAGTCCCTTGACCGACCTCACCCGGAAGGGTGCCTCAGATCCGGTCCAGTGGACGGAGCAGTGCCGGTTGGCGTTTGAGGCGGTAAAACAGGCCCTCTGTGGGGATCCGCTTCTCCACACCCCTAACTTCTCTCTCCCTTTTGTCTTGCAGACCGACGCGTCGGACAGAGGGCTGGGGGCCGTTTTGTCCCAGGAGGTGGGGGGGGGGGTCGACCGGCCCATCCTTTACATCAGCCGGAAGTTGTCCGAGCGGGAGGGCCGGTACAGCACCGTGGAAAAGGAGTGCCTGGCCATCTGGTGGGCGGTCGACTCCCTGCGATATTACCTCTTGGGGCGCCAGTTCACCCTCTGTTCGGACCACGCCCCGCTCCAATGGCTCCACCGCATGAAGGATACCAACGCCCGGATCACCCGGTGGTATCTGGCTATGCAGCCCTTTAACTTCAAGGTGGTCCATAGGCCAGGGACGCAGATGGTCGTGGCGGACTTCCTCTCCCGCTCCGAGGGGGCGGGGGGGGAGTGGGCTAGGCCGGTGGCTCCCCGGCCTAAGTCGGGCGGTGGGGGTATGTGGGGCAGGGGCGTGGTTAAGCGCGGCTGCAGAGGGGGAGAGCGAAGGGCGGCTCAGGGAACAGGTGCGGGCAATCGGGGAGAATGAGCCGCACCTGTGTGTGTGTGTGTGTGTGTGTGTGTGTGTGTGTGTGTGTGTGTGTGTGTGTGTGCGGGGATTTAAACCCCGCAGTAGCGGCAGCAGGGGTGGGTGACCAGAGCTACAGAGTGGCGTACAAGCTGTTGCATGTCAATATAACCTGTTAAACGAACCTCCTCTCCGAGTGATCTGTGTAACGCGGTCGGAGATTTCCCCGGGAACGAAGAACCTTGCTACACACATCTTTTCTTAAATTCATCTTTTTAAGGCACTTCCATTTGATACATACTCATGTGTTGTAGTATATCAACAATTCAGAACAATCTCAGCTCTCTATATAACGAGGCACCATTGTCTTAAGGCAAAAGTGTAAAGTGATAATATGGCCCTAAAGTTGAACAATGTAAGCTCAATTTTTTTTAATTCTTCATATCTCTTGTGAAAACATACCTTTACTCATGTGGTCTAACTGTTTTGGTGCTAGAAATTGGTTTACCAAAGGTCTTAGGTTCACAAAAGCAGTGAAATATATGACTACAATGGTAGATACATGTAAATAAATGTCTAAAAGCAAATTTTATATTATCGTTTTTTTTAGTAGAAATGACGTCTGGCACACCTTTCACCAAAATGATAAAAATGGGACTGAGAAATGGCTCATACTGCAGATCAAGCTTCATGGGGTGTGTGCAAATGAAAAAAGAGCATTACAACTTTTTGTTTTCAAATCAAATTTGTATTATATGGTGGATGATGTGATGGAGTGGCTGGCGTTGTGGCCGGCGGTGGTGATCTGGTGACTGGGAGGCTGCTGCAGCGAAGCTGCATGTTCTCTCTGACTCACACTTTGCACGCATCATTTCGACGCGTCCATGTTTAGATCCTCAGATCTCGCTGTGTGAATCCCGTATGATGCCGCGAGAACAGGATGAGGAAGTAGGAAGTCTACTGATTCCGGTAGAATTCAAACCTTATTTCTGTGCCATTTTATCACAAAGATATGAATTTAAACAAAACGTAAACATCATATTCCGCTCTAGAGCGGGCGTCGTCTTTAGAGGGTTAAAGTTTATTTTTCCACTGTGGTAGCTGTGAAGGAACGGCACACCGCTGCAAAATGTCCTAGCTTCTTACACTTGTGGCATTCTGCATCACGTGCAGCACATTAGTCTTCTTTGGCATGCCCCCTGCCACATCTAGAACATTTGTGTCCCCTGTTGTTAACTCCTTGTTTCGCTCTGGTCCCTTGTGTCTGCCAGTTTCCGTTACTCAAATGCACAGGTAAGAGCTAGCTCATACAGGCTTCTGATGTACTCCTCCGAGGTTTCTCTGTGCTTTTGAGTGCACTCTTTCATGAATCGTATTCACCTTCGGTACGAAATAACTGTCCAGTTTCACCATAATAGTTTCATAATCATCTTCATTTTTCTCAAACTCTTCCATACATGTTTTGAAAACATTTTAGGCTTCTTTCCCCAACGAGCATATTTAAAAAATATATTCCATCCATCCATCCATTTTCCACCGCTTATCCGGGGTCGGGTCGCGGAGGCAGCAGGTCAAGCAGGATGACCCAGACTTCTCTCTCACCCGCAACATCTACCAGCTCATTCTGGGGGATCCCGAGGCGTTCCCAGGCCAGCTGGGAGATATAATCCCTCCAGCGTGTCCTGGGTCTTCCCCGGGGCCTCCTACCAGATGGACGTGCCTGGAAAACCTCTAAAGGGAGGCGTCCTGGAGGCATCCTAATTAGATGCCCGAACCACCTCAGCTGACTCCTTTCGACACGAAGGAGTAGCGGCTCAACTTCAAGCTCCCTCCTGATGTCCGAGCTCCTCACCCTATCTCTAAGGCTGAGCCCGGCCACTCTACGGAGGAAACTCATTTCGGCCGCTTGTATCCGCGACCTCGTTCTTTCGGACACGATCCAAAGCTCGTGACCATAGGTGAGGGTTGGGACGTAGACCGACCAGTAAATTGAGAGCTTCGCCTTCCGGCTCAGCTCCTTCTTCACCAAGACGGCCCGGTGCAACGCCTGCTTTACTGCTGTAGCCGCACTGATACGCCTGTCGATCTCCCGCTCCATTTTACCCTCACTCGTGAACAAGACCCCGAGATACTTGAACTCCTTCGCTTGTGGTAGGCACTCTGTCCCCACTCAGAGGGAGCAATCCACCGGTTTCCGGCAGAGCACCATGGCCTCAGATTTCGTGGTGCTGACTCTCAACCCCGCCGCTTCACACTCGGCTGCAAAACGCCCCAGTGAATGCTGGAAAAAAATATATAAAAAGTATATATAAAATAAAATAAACAGTAAACAATCAAAACAGTAATATTCGTATTAATAGTTTAGCTTATAGCGAGTATAAATGCTAACCTTTACATACATGCACATCTACACCGACAAATACATATACAATATATATATATATATATATATTGTATATGTATATTGTATATGTGCATAGCCTTGTGGTACATGTCTGTAGAGTGTTGGCGATGTGGAGAACATCAGAAAGCCGCTGCATGCTGCGCTGCTCATAAGTTTATTTGGAGCTTAAGAAACTTCTGGATGTGTTCATTACACTCCTGGCCATGTCCGAGTACATGCAATCAAAGAAGGCTCATAATTATATGACAGGGTTATTAGTACACCACAGGATATCATTATTGTAGAAAATGATTTAGGTGGACTCATGATAAGAATAGAGAGAATCACACACTATTTATTTTCACTGCTTCAATTGATTGAATTTCTGATTATGAATCATACATACATACATACATACATACATACATACATACATACATACATACATACATACATACATACATACATACATACATACATACATACATACATACATACATACAGATCCGCCCATAAACAGATTTGCACACATATTCAAACTCCCAGTTCTAAATCATTTACACACGTTACATCAGCGCGTACAGTACATATATCCTCATATTAATTTGTATCAATTAGATCCTCTTTGGGCTCGTTTTTATCTACTTGTTCTGAAAGAGTTGAGATAATTATTTTCGCTATAAGATCTCATTTGATGATGCATGTAATTAAACCTACTGCCAGCAGGCACATTTAAATAAATATAATCTGATTGATTGGGGTGATGAGATATTAAAATTAGTTAAAAAATCATGGTTTCAGTGATCGACGCTTCCCCCTTTTGAAGTTGGACGGGCACACGCAATCATCCTGATTACTGACGTCTGGTTCGAATTAACGAGACTGTTTGAGCGGGGATCAGCCTTTGAGGAACCAAGTTAGCCTGATGTCAATCATCGGGTTGATTTAAGCTGAATAGGACATTCGATCGACTTAGTTGAACCACGTACGAGGAACGGGACCCAGGACTATGCTGCTCTAGTTCACAACCATGGTACAGACCCAAACAGCATGCTCCACCCAACAACAAAACACCATATCTTACAATATGTAAAACACATCTGCAAGTTGCTGAACACCAGTTTATCTTTGAACACCAGCCCAGAAAAACTGCAAGAGAGGCAGGAACTCTGGCACTCTCTGACAAAGGGCAGTGAGACGACCCGTTTGCCTGTTTCCACTATGCCTGTTGCGGTAGTTAACCCACCACCACCTGTTCAGACCCTTACTCAAACCTCCATTGAGACAATTGTCCAAAACATCATACAGCAGCAGCAACAACAACAACAACAACAGCAAAAAAGAAGCAGACAAAACATGCCTTTCCTGTGGCCAGCCAAAGTCCAGGTATGGAATGATGGTTCCACCATCCACTTCTTTTACCAGCAGGGCCCTGTCAGATACTTTTACTGCTCCACTAAAGTTTTTAAAGCGTATGGTGCTGAAGGTCTGACAAACCCAAAAATGCCCTTTAACGACTTTGCATATACAAAGTTCTTTCAGCAGGAACTGGATGCTACAAAGAAAAGGGTGGAGGACAGAGTGCATCACCTCCTTGGTGTGGCGTGAGGTCTTGGTTCTGAGGTCAGGTCTTGGTCCTGCCAATGAGGGTGGTGTCAACCACAAACTTCATGAGCTTGTTGGACTGGTGACTGGAGGTGCAGCTGTTGGTGTACAGGGAGAAGAGCAGAGGGGAAATAATTCATAATTAGTTCTGGCAGACCGGGGTGGTGGTTCCCATCTTCAAGAAGGGGGACCGGAGAGTGTGCTCGAATTATCGGGGTATCACACTACTCAGCCTCCCGGGAAAAGCTTATGCCAGGGTGCTGGAACGGAGGCTCCGACCGTTTGTCGAACCTCGGATTCAAGAAGAACAGTGCGGGTTTCGTCCTGGTCGTGGAACAGTGGACCAGCTCTTTACCCTTGCAAGGATACTGGAGGGGTCCTGGGAGTTTGCCCAACCAGTCTACATGTGCTTTGTGGACTTGGAGAAGGCTTTCGACCGGGTCCCTCGGGGCTTTTTGTGGGGGGTGCTGCGGGAGTATGGTGTGCCGGACCCGTTGCACAGTCAGCACCACGAAATCTGAGGCCATGGTGCTCTGCCGGAAACCGGTGGATTGCTCCCTCCGGGTGGGGACAGAGTGCCTACCACAAGCGAAGGAGTTCAAGTATCTCGGGGTCTTGTTCACGAGTGAGGGTAAAATGGAGCGGGAGATCGACAGGCGTATCGGTGCGGCTGCAGCAGTAAAGCAGGCGTTGCACCGGGCCGTCTTGGTGAAGAAGGAGCTGAGCCGGAAGGCGAAGCTCTCAATTTACTGGTCGGTCTACGTCCCAACCCTCACCTATGGTCACGAGCTTTGGATCGTGTCCGAAAGAACGAGGTCACGGATACAAGCGGCCGAAATGAGTTTCCTCCGTAGAGTGGCCGGGCTCAGCCTTAGAGATAGGGTGAGGAGCTCGGACATCAGGAGGGAGCTTGAAGTTGAGCCGCTACTCCTTCGTGTCGAAAGGAGTCAGCTGAGGTGGTTCGGGCATCTAATTAGGATGCCTCCAGGACGCCTCCCTTTAGAGGTTTTCCAGGCACGTCCATCTGGTAGGAGGCCCCGGGGAAGACCCAGGACACGCTGGAGGGATTATATCTCCCAGCTGGCCTGGGAACGCCTCGGGATCCCCCAGAATGAGCTGGTAGATGTTGCGGGTGAGAGAGAAGTCTGGGTCAGCCTGCTTGACCTGCTGCCTCCGCGACCCGACCCCGGATAAGCGGTGGAAAATGGATGGATGGATGGACAAAATAAACTGAATTGAATTAATTAAAATCTTAAGAAATCAAAACATTTAAGATTAAGTCAAAGTTCTTACAAAACAAGTACAATCTTTTAATAAAGTCCTTACTTACAAAGTTCTTATGAAAACAAAATATCCTCAATCACAAAAATAACCTTTTATTTTTGCTCCAATTTGTATTATTATGATCATCTTTTCGCCAACTGTAGTCCTGCTGCCAAAATCTTGCTCACAACAATAAAAGACCCATATGAACCACAAGGGAGCGCTAAAGTGATTTATGAGAAAATGAGAAGATTTGTGAGAAAATTTAAAATCACAAACACTAACATATTCTCAACATTGCGCCAAATGTGGTTCACCAACCCTGATGAGCTCCAGATCTACAGGATGTTTTCCTTTTTATTTTAGGATGCAGTTTTTCAAATGTTACAAAATGTGATTTTAACATCGAGTATCTTTAGACCAGGGGTGCCCACACTTTTTTGGCTTGCGAGCTACTTTTAAAATTACCTAGTCAAAAAGATATACCTACATTAATAATGCTAAATATCTATCTATATAGATATATATCTATATAAATCTATATAGATATATATTAATAAATAGCATTATTAATGTATTAATATACCGAGTATACTTTATATTTACAATATTGGCGTACCTTGCATAACTTATGACACAATATAATTCTGTACATTTTTGGTCATTACATTTTACTCTGACTTGCACTGAATAGAAACAGCCAGGGTTATGCTGCGTTCACACTGAATGCGGCACGTATTATTCGCGAGTAGATTACATGCAAAGTCAATGCACAGACGCGAATGACGCAAATTTCCGCCGGGCAGCGCAAATGACGCGAATAACTTGGGCGAAAGATTTGCGTAGTGAAAGCCAATCAGCGTTGAGAAGCGCCGCATCATCACTGCATCAATGCATTAGTCCTGGCAATAATGCATTCAAGCGGCCGACCATGCGGGCGCACCGTCCGTGGTGATGGACATTGATTTACACACTGGCTGGTCTGTATATCAATCAAGTGGCAAATGTCGTAGGGAAGATACTTTTTTTTTTCTTTTTTAATGGCATGCGATCTACCCGCGCTACCCTGGCGATCGACTGGTCGATCGCGATCGACGTATTGGGCACCCCTGCTTTAGACGGAATGAAGATATATCATGAACTTGAATACAAACAATATTTCAGCCTTCTTGTTTCAAGGGAACATGCATATAAAAGTGACTTGATGGTGCTTGTGTGTTAAAAATCCATCTGGATGTAAGATGAGCTCCTTGGAGGAGCTACGCTGCTCCCTGAGCTCCTCCCAGGTTATAATAACCCAGCTCAGTGTCCTCCTGTCTGCCCGGCTTCTGCCACCTGCTGGCCTGGAGAGACATGAACGCACAGTCCTGTCTTCAGTTCACTAAACACAGAACGCTTTATTTCAGTCGCTGGTCTAAACAACAGACGTGTGTCAGTACCTTACAGTAGAAGTAAAGGGCTGTGTTCACCAACAGCAGAGTCAGCGGCAGGACGACCACTCTGATGATAAGGTGCTGGATCTGTTCAAACATATGGACAGTCATTACATCACACAGCATCATGAGCCCAACAGCCCCCATTGAACCTAAAATCTAGAATCCCTTACACGTGGACTACCTCACCAACCGTCCACAGTATGTGCGGATACGGGAGTGTGAGTCAGATCGGGTGTCCTGCAGCACGGGGGCTCCACAGGGAACCGTTCTGGCTCCATTCCTGTTCTCCATTTACACCTCGGACATTAAACACAACACTGCCAACTGCCACCTGCAAAAGTTCTCTGACGACTCTGCAATCGTCGGCCTCATCTCTGCCGATGATGACAGGGAGTACAGGGAACTTAATCAGGACTTTTTAGGATGGTGCCAGCGGAACCGCCTCCAGATAAACTCCAGTAAGACCAAGGAGCTGGTGGTGGACTTCCGCCGGGGCAAACGCTCTCCTCCGCTACCATTGAGCATCCAGGGACTGGACATTGAGATGGTGACATCTTACAAGTACCTGGGTGTTCACTTGAACAATAAACTGGACTGGTCCGACCACGCACACGCACTCTATAAAAAGGGACAGAGCAGACTCTTTCTGCTGAGGAGACTAAGGTCTTTTGGGGTGCAGGGAGCACTCCTGAAGACCTTCTTTGACTCTGTGGTGGCATCAGCCATCTTCTATGGAGTGGTCTTCTGGTGCAGCAGCATCACGGCAGCTGACAGGAGGAGACTGGACAAACTGGTAAGGAAGGCCAGCAGCGTGCTGGGGTGTCCTCTGGATACTGTGGAGGTGGTGGGAGACAGGAGGATGATGACCAAGCTCTCATCCCTGATGAACCACGCCTCCCACCCCATGCAGGACACCCTGGCAGCTCTGCACAGCTCCTTCAGCCACCGGCTGATTCACCCCCGGTGTGTGAAGGAGAGGTACCGCAAGTCCTTCCTCCCTGCTGCTGTCAGGCTGCACAACAAGCTGACCTCCCAGTAGCCCACAAACATTCTGGACTCTCAATACTTGGACACTTTTTTTTAATCACTCTGGTCACTTTAATCCATTCTGGTGCAATATTTTTTAATTTGTATATTCAATATTCTGGTCACTTTAATCCATCCTGGTGCAATATTTTGTAATATTTTGTAATTTGTATATTCAATATTCTACTGTACATTCAATTTCTTCTTTACTGTTTATTTTATTATGTTTATTACTGTTTATTTATATTACTTGATTCCTCTTATCTTTACATTCTGAGCAATGCTGCTGTAATCCTGTAATTTCCCCACTGCGGGACTAATAAAGGATTATCTTATCTTATCTTACGTATTGTCAATTCCAATAAATCGCCACCTGAACCTGTATCCTAAGATATCCCCCAGCAGTCTAGGCCTATGGCAGCATATCTAGGGGCTGGACCAGGGCCGACCTGAGCCAGCCCTAACTATAAGCACAGTCAAAGAGAAAAGTCTTAAGTCTACTCTTAAATGAGGTGACTGTGTCTGCCCCCCGGACTGAAAGTGGAAGCTGGTTCCACAGAAAAGGAGCTTGATAACTGAAGGGTCTGGCCCCCATCATAATTTTTAAGAATTTAGGAACCACAAGTAGCCCTGCATTCATTGAGCGCAGCTCTCTGGCGGGACAATATGGTGCTATAAGCTCCCTAAGATATGATGGTGCATCACCAATTAAGGCTTTGTAGGTAAGAAGGACTTTAAATACAATTCTCTGTCTTACAGGAAGCCAGTGGAGATCAGCTAATACAGGAGTAATGTGATCTCTCCTCTTAGCTCTCGTTAGAACACAAGCTGCAGCATTCTGCATCAACTGGAGAGACCTGAGAGACTTAGCAGAGCAGCCTGATAATACAGAGTTACAGCAGGGACCGAAGTGGCCTGACCTCCGGCATTACAGACCAGCTCTAGGGACGTGAAATGTGAACTCTGGCGGGGAAGGAACCTAGAGCTGGTGCGGTAGGTGGGGCGGTACCAACTATATAGTTGGGCTCACCTCAACACACAGCACATGTCTGGAACCAAACTCCTGGAGAGGGGTTGGACTCTATCCTTTTACGGAGTTGCCCAGGGCGAGAGGCGCCAGACGGGGATACTCACAAGCCCCTGGCTAAGTGCCGCTGTGTTGGAGATCTCCAAACACAGCTGTAGCTTCCTTGGTGGGTGGGCTCTGCAGCAGGAAACAGGAAGTGGGCAGAGTGATTGACAGCTGGCTGGGTGTAGTTTTGTGTTGAGTTGGAAAAGGTGAGCTGGAAGGAGCCTCCTGGGTACTGTGGCTGGATGGAGCAGACGATGGTGAAGTTGGAGCACCTGAGCCCCCTGCTGCTGGGCCTCAGAGATCCCGCCCATGGAGGAGGACACAGAGATGATTGGCTGAAGCAGTAGGTCTATAAACACAGAGGTGATGAAAGTTCATATTCACCCTCCGTTGGATAAGATGGACCTGAAACGGGACGTGATGTCACGGGTCTGAAAGACAGACAGACAAACAGGTGTGTCCTGCCAGGTGAAGCTCAGCAATCTATAGAGGATTTGAAGCTTCCAAAAACAAGCCCACCTCTCTATACTTTAGGATGTCTCTAATTTGATACAGTTCAGTCCAATGGAAAACCACAAGATACATACTGGGAAAATTTCTTTCAAAGATTATGGCATAGATGATGTCACTGATGTGCTTACCTGAGCAGGTGAGATCCATGATGGATGACGAGCATCCCAATGTTACACACGCCCTCAGAGGAGATGTTTATTGCCAAGTATGTTACACTTTCAAGGAAACACAGTGCCTGCCTGCCTGCCTGCCAGCCAGCCACCTGGGCCCGGTGCTCTCCAGAGATGAAGCTTCACCTCTGGGACAGCTCTCTCTCTCTATCGCTGGGCATGGTCCGTGTATGGCCAGGCAAGCGACAGATTCATGATTCATGACTGTTTTGGGGTTTTGCAACCCACCTTAGTTGGTAAATAAACCATGTTGTGCTTGAACGCTGTGTCTCCCTTTCGTCTTGTCACGGCAAGTTATTTACTCATTTTTATCTGGAAATGATTTCATCTGGAAAGAAAATTATAATAAATACAGTTTTTGCATCAATTTGTGTCTTTGCTGCTTAGAAAACATTCTGCCCAATAACCAAATCCAATGCAAAGTTCTATAACGTTCCATCAGAAACAAACTGCACAACGTTGAGAAGTAATGTTATTGTTCATGTAAAATATAATATTTTCCTCTTCGTGGTGGAACTGTTCAGAAGCACATCAGATCAATATGGAGTCAGTTATAAGGGCATTTGCATTCTGAATTTACCCGATTGCAGCAATAGAGGTCAAAGGTAAAATTATTTGATCCTCATTTAATGAAAATGTGACTGTTTGATATTCAATGATCTCTCTCTCTCTGACAGAGCGTGTGTGAGCTGAGAGCAGGTGGTGGTGGCAGAGCGTTTGTGTCTTTAGTGTTTTGTTGTTAATGTTATATTTTTCACATAGTTTAATAATCACAGTTTCACAGTAGTTTATAGTTTAGCGTTTGGGTATTTTGTGGGTTTATTTTTTTCTTTTCTTTCTCACCAGCGTCTGCCGGTAGCGTGGCAGGCGCCATGGCTAGCGGGTGTTTCAAACACCTCACCCGCAAACACGGTGTAAAGGTGTGTGCCACGTTCCCCTGCAGCGTGGAGGACATCGGCCTCGCTGTGGGGGAAAAGGTCGGCCACGGCGGCGTCGTGTCGGCCGTACGCATGAACAGTGCCGTGGTTGTTTTCCTGGACCGGGTGGAGAAGGTGAACTCGGTGGTCGAGACAGGCATCACCGTGAACAGCTGTTTCGTGCAGGTACTGCCTTTATGCCAACCCGCCACCAAGGTAGTCCTGTCGAACGTCCCCCCCTTCATCACCGATGAGTTCCTCAGCAGAGAGCTGTCTAGACACGGGAAGGTGGCGTCCCCGATCCGCAGGATGTTGTCTGGGTGTAAGTCTCCATTACTGAAGCACGTGGTGTCCCATCGCAGACAGCTGTATATGATACTGAACAACCGAAACGAGGAGCTCAACCTCCGTTTCATTGTGAAAGTAGATGATTATGACTACACCATATACGCCACTTCAGCGGGCATGAAGTGCTTCGGTTGTGGAGAGGAGGTACACTCGGTGAGGGCCTGTCCGAAGCGGAGCGAGCCGGCTCCGCCCGGCCCGGGAGCGGCTGCGGCTGCTGACGCGGGGGCCCCCGCCGCTCCACCCCCGCCTGGGGGGCCGCTACCGCGGCGGGGACCCCGCTGCACGGGACCCCGCCCGCAAGCGGGGGTGGCCGCCCCCATCGTGCGGCCGATCGCGGCTCCGCGGAGCTCTCTGCGGAGATCCGCCGCTGTGGCCGAACCAACACACGGGGTGAGTTCAGTTGATGCACCGGGGGTGGAGGTAGTTACGGGTGAAAAGGGGGGTTTGGGTGAGGGTATTGTGCGTAAAGAGGGGGTGGTGGGTGAGGAGGTTGTTCGGGGAAGGGAGGGTGTTCTGGGTGGGGTGAGCGGTGTGTGTGGGATACAGGTGGAGGAGAAGGCAGGTGAGGGGGTCGCGGAGGAGAAGGCAGGTGAGGAGGGCATGGAGGAGAAGGCAGGTGAGGAGGGCAAGGAGGAGAAGGCAGGTGAGGGGGTCGCAGAGGAGAAGGCAGGTGAAGCAGGTGGAAAAAAAGAACAAGAAAAAGACGGGGGGGAGCGCAGTGCACTGTGGAGTGAGCAGGTGGAGGAGGCGGAGATGGAAGAGGAAAACGAGGGAAAAAAAAAAGTACAACAAAACGCAGGAGGTCGAACAGGGTGGTGGCGATGAATGTGGGTGTGACTGATGAGAGTGCGAATGATGAGTGTGTGTCTGATAGTAGTGATGTTCCGGTTTTTAGCAGTAGTCAAAAAAGAAAGATGTTCACAGCAGAAAAATTAAAATCGTTTTTAGCACAAACAAAGAACCAGCATGGGGTAAAGGTGGGTGAGCACTTCCCAGACCTAGGTCTTTTTATTGCCTCGGCCAGACTCCACATGAGCCAGAGGGAGGAGTCTGGCCTCACAGACCAGGAGGCTTTTAGACTGAAGAAACTTGTGCTTAAGGCAAAGCGTCAGCTGAGCAGTGATGGAAAGGGCAGCTTGGGATATTTTATCTAAGTTACTGTTTTATTGGTTGATTTTTACTTTAATTTTATCCACCATGGATGTTTTTAAAGTGGGCATGTCCAATGTTAATGGTGCCACAGACGTCCGGAAGAGAACGTCTATCTATGAAACATCTAAACTGAAAAAGATAGACGTTCTCTTCCTACAGGAGACACACAGTGATTTTAACAATGAGTCTGACTGGAGGAGGGAGTGGGAAGGGGAAGTCATTTTAAGCCACAACACCTCCCTTGGCGCAGGAGTGGGCTTCCTCTTCTCACAGGCTTTTAAACCCAACGCACTGGAGGTCCAGCATTTCATCGAGGGGAGGCTTCTTTTAGTCAAAGCTCGGTTCGACAAATTTTCTGCTGTTTTTATCAACGTTTATGCTCCAACATCCGGTGCAGAGAGGAAGCAGTTTTTACTCAAAGTGAATGAGGTTTTAAATGGTTGCTCCACGGAGGATTTTTTATTCTTGGGGGGGGATTTTAACTGCACAGAGGATGCAATTTTAGATCGTAATCACGCAGAGCCTCATCCAGCCTCTCAGCACGCCTTGAAGCAGCTGGTCCGCTCTCACGGCCTGGTGGATGTGTGGAGGAGGATGCACCCAGACTCCAGACAGTACACCTGGTCCCTCCTCAGAAAGAGCAGGGTCTCCTCAGCAAGGCTAGATCGTATTTATTGTTTTAAGCATCATTTTAGCATTTTTAAGAGTTGTGTTATTATGCCTACTGGTTTTAGTGATCATTCTCTGGTTTTAGCTCATGTTCTTATCAGGAACATTTTACCCAGAAGTGCGTATTGGCATTTTAATTCTGTTTTAACATTTGATAAGAGTTTTAGAGAGGTTTTTATTTATTTTTGGGGTATTTTTAGACAGAGGAAGGGTGATTTTAGCAGTCTTAAGCAGTGGTGGGACCATGGTAAGACACAAATAAGACTACTGTGTCAACAGCACACTTTAAACGTCACACGTGATAGCACCAGATCTATGAAAGATCTAGAGACCGAGATAGTGGAATTAGAACATTTAAGTGAGTCCACAGGAGATCGAGGTTATATTGAAAACCTCAAAGAGAAAAAGAGGGCTTTAGCCGACCTGCTGGATAGTAAGGTGCAGGGCGCCCTGGTCAGGTCCCGGTTCCTGAACATCACAGAGATGGATGCTCCCTCTAGCTATTTCTTCAGTCTGGAGAAAAAGAACGGGCAGGGGAAAGTAATCCACGCACTGCTGTCTGACACAGGGCAGGAACTGACGGAACCGGGCCAGATACGGGGGCGAGCTGTGAGCTTTTATCAAAAATTATACTCCACGGAATACCAGGAAGAGCCAGCTCTCCTGGAGAGTTTCTGTGGAGGACTGCCCCAGGTCTCTGAGGCCAACTCACAGCTCCAAGGCCCCCTCCAGATGCAGGAGCTGCTGGCCGCCCTGCAACGCATGCAGGGGCGGCGGGCTCCTGGCATCGATGGCCTTACGGTCGAGTTTTATAAGGCCTACTGGGACATCCTCGCAGAGGATGTCTCGGAGGTTTTTAATGAGTGTCTGGCCTCTGGTTCCATGCCAGTGTCCTGCAGGAGGGCAGTCCTCACATTGCTGCCCAAAAAGGGAAACCTGCAGGACATCAAAAACTGGCGCCCTGTGTCACTGCTCTGTGTGGATTACAAACTCCTGTCCAAAGTATTGGCCTCCAGACTGGGAAAAGTTATGGAGCAGGTCATCCACCGGGACCAGACCTACTGCGTCCCCGGCAGGTCCATGGTGGACAACGTCCACCTAATTCGAGATGTTTTGGATGTCTCTAGTTCATTAGGTGTAGACGCTGGTTTGATTTCCCTGGACCAGGAAAAGGCTTTTGACCGCGTTGAGCACAGCTTTTTGTGGAGCGTGATGGAGAAGTTTGGGTTCAGCGCGGGCTTCATAGCTAAGATCAAGGTGCTGTACAGGGATGTTGAGAGTGTGCTGAAAATCAACGGCAGTCTGAGTGCTCCTTTTAGAGTGTGTAGAGGGGTCCGGCAGGGCTGTGCTCTGTCTGGGATGCTCTACGCTCTCTCCCTTGAACCTCTCCTCCACAAGATACGTTCCAGCACTCAGGGTTTGTTTTATCCGGGTTTTAATAAAGAAATGATTTTATCTGCATATGCAGACGATATTATATTTTTTATTAAAAACCAAAGTGAGGTCAACATTTTAACAGGTATTATACAGGATTTTAGCTCAGCATCGGCAGCGAGGGTCAACTGGGGAAAGAGTGAAGCCCTCGCTGTCGGTGAGTGGCGCGGCGGTCTCCCAGTTCTCCCCCAAAACCTGGAGTGGAAGAGAGGAGGTTTAAAGTATCTAGGGGTGTTTTTGGGAGCAGACCATATAGTGAAGAAGAACTGGGAGACCGTCACAGAAAAGGTCGAAGGGAAACTAAAAAAAAATGGAAATGGCTGCTCCCCCAGATGTCACTTAGAGGGAGAGTGCTGGTTTTAAATAACTTGGTAGCATCCCAGTTGTGGCACCGGTTAGCCTGTGTGGACCCCCCATTAGGCCTACTTGCAGACATCCAGAGGAAGATGATGGACTTCCTCTGGGGGGGTCTGCACTGGGTGCCACAGGGGGTGCTGTTTTTAGCCAGGGAGGAGGGGGGACAGGGCCTTGTCCACCTGGCCAGCCGGACTGCCACTTTTAGACTACAGTATATTCAAAGGTACCTCACAGGCCCGGCAGATCTGGTGTGGAGAGATGTGGCCAGCAGCATCCTGAGGCGTGCCAATAACCTGGGGTTGGATGATGCTCTGTTTTTAACTGATCCTAAAGTTTTAAAATTAACTATGTTGCCTCCTTTTTATCAGGGTGTCTTTAAGTCATGGGCCCTTTTTAACCATAAAAGGTGCCCGGAAGCCAACTCTCTGCACTGGTTGTTGAGAGAACCACTGGTCAACGGAGCCAGGCTGGACGTCAGCAACCACACCACCCACGGCCTGACGGCGGCGCTGATCCAGTCTGGAACCTTGACCCTGCAGCAGCTGGTGGATGCAGCGGGGCCGGCACTGACCAACACCCAGGCCCTGGGTTCTCTGCTGGGGCTGCAGTCTCTCCGGGTGGCAAGGAGGATCCTGGAGCTCTGGTCACAGAGACTAACAAAGAAAGACAAAGACCTCCTGATGGGTGGCCAGACCAGGACCAGCCCGGATGCTGCAGACCCCTACCCGGACATCATCCTGAGCCCAGGGCTGGGAGAAAAGACCGGCCCCCTTCTGAGAGTCATCCACGCAGAAAAACTAACAATAACGAGAGCGGACAAAGAGACTCTGTACCGCAACTGCGTGAAGTGCATCCACCAGGCCGGACTGAGCGGCAGGCCTCCAACTGTGTGGACCAAGAGATGGGGACAGGATGGACCCAGCCCACAGTGGAGGATTTTATACAAAGCCCCCCTCAAAAAACGGACAGGCGACCTTGCCAAGAATCTTGCACGGTGCCGTCGCTTCCAACGCTTTTATTTCTGTTCTTAATCCAACTGTTTTTAGCGGGTGTCCATTTTGCGGCGTACGTGAGACAGTTTACCACGTTTTTACTGAGTGCAAGAGACTCACCAGTCTCTTCTCTCTTTTAACATCGGTTTTTACAAGTTTTAACGTTGTTTTTACTGAGAGGATTTTTATTATGGGAGCTGGCTACAACAAAAGTTTTAAAATCAAGTGGCAGCTCCTCAACTTCCTCTCAGCCCAAGCTAAACTGGCCATTTACACCAGCAGGAAGAGGAAGGTAGAGCAGGGGGAGGGGCAGGAAGCGGCGGCAGTGTGGAAGACAAACCTCCGGTCAAGACTCCGGCTTGAGTTCGGATTTTATCGACATGTTTCCGATCTTGAGTCTTTTAAAGAGCGATGGTGTTTTAAGAACACACTGTGTGAGGTTTTAAATGATCAGCTGTCTTTTTCACACTTTTTAACTGACTGATGTATTTTAAAAACAAAAGAACACAAGTCTTTTAATTTAGTTTGTGGTATTTATTTTGCACGAACACTGTGATTGTAAAAAATTTAAAAATATGTAAATAAAGTGTTTTTTGTAAAAATCTCTCTCTCTCTCTCTCTCTCTAACTCAGATAACTAACAACAATTTTCATAATAATGACATAAATTACTCTCCTTATAATCCATCCATCCATTATCTGAACCGCTTATCCTCTTTAGGGTCGCGGGGCGCTGGAGCCGATCCCAGCTGTCATTGGGCGAAGGCAGGGTACACCCTGGATAAGTCGCCAGTCTATCCAGGGCTCACATATAGACAGACAACCATTCACATTCACACCTATGGGCAATTTAGAGTCTCCTTATAATATTAGTTATTAATAATTAATTATATATAGTTATTAATTATTAGTTCAACTTTAGTTTAAACAGAAATTACTTTAAGTCCAAAAAGAAAATTAGAACACAATAAATCATAATTTGCACAATATGTCATTTCTTTTCAGATTTCTGAATCGTATATAAAATATTATGCTATTTCACCAGAATGGGGGAAATTACCCATTGTTGAGACCAAACTATGGGCTGTTCCTCAGAACGTCCCTCAGCCTTGTAGTTTGAACAGTTTACTCAGCAGCTGCAGATGGTGGAGGTCTGGGGGGTGAGGGGGGCGGGCACTTGTTGTTATTGTGTTGACAGCCTGGACAAGGTGCCAGACATTCCTCTCACTGATAACACCAAAACCTCTCCACATGAAGATACTGCCACATACAGCTTGTTTTTACTGTATTAGTAGTTTTAAAAGCTTTGATGTCTTAATGTGTTTCACTTTGTCTTTGATTTATTCTCCGTGCTTTAACATTTTGACATTTCGTCACACTGACTTTAACTTGCTAGCTACAATTTACAATGTCAATACAGACTGGAAGCAGCGATTACTGGGTCTTCATGTCCGCCTCCGATGAAGGTATCCGTTAAATATGAATGTGTGGTAACCGAGTCACAGTTTGTCTGACGATGATAGTTTTCACGATATGGGCATTGAGAATGTAGAACTGCTAAATGCCTGAAATAACACTGTGATTCACAATAAAATACACTCAGATCTTTCCCGTTTTAAGCAATGCAATCTAAAATAAATATGGCGTATGCTGCCATTCCAGGAAGATCCGTCTTTTACATTGTGCACATTGCGCGTGTGTGTGTGTGTGTGTATATATTATATATATGTGCGTGCTTCATTCAAGTCACTGTGTTTGTTGTTCAATTCCCAGAGCTCGTTCTGTAACGGAGGTTAGAAACCCAATCCTATTGTGAAAAAGCCGGACTTCAGTTAACCCGAGCAGCTGATTCTGGTTTAAGCCTCTCCTCAAAGCCATCGCAGGCTAACATACAAGCCTGGTTTTAACAACCAAGATGCACAGACAATGAACTCACAGAATGATGCACACGTAAAGAGAACACTGATGTTCTCACACACTACAGAGTGGGTCTCACCCCTTTACAAGGTAAATAGTCTAATTCAAACTAGACTTACCGCCTCATGGTTGTCCACCTTCACCAACCTTTAAAGTTGCACTTTATGTCCATCTCTGTCCAAAAATGTATTCACGTCATCATTTTATCCTGTGAAACATTTGTGCAAAACGTTCAGTATTTTAGACAGACGACTCACAAAAATAACAAAGAGTGCCAAAGTGTGATACATCAGTAAAATGATTCATAAAGCATGACTTATATAATTGAAGCCTTTGGAGTAAAGGAGGTAAGGAGCATCTTGGTTGAGATGTGGAGCCTGCTGGGACCAGAGTAGTAAAGTGTCTTATAGAGAGTCAGCTGCCGTCTAACAGACGTTGTTAGTCCACCTTTCTGGACCCATGGATTCTGCATGTGGCCAGAACGCTTTCAAGCAAGCTCTGATCTGTACCACATCAGTCGCTAACGAAATGGGGTTCATGACATCACAATAGCAGCTCGTCTTCTTTTCTTTTCTTTTTTTTTTCACGGTTGTCCATCTGTCCCATTTCAGGAGGGAATTTCTTCAAATTTGTCCACTTGCACTCAAGAAGGAACTGAAGATCACTGTGACCTCACAAAACACGTTGTTTTGGCCGAAACTCAAGAATCAATAAGCAAATTATGTCAATTTCCCACAAACGTCTCAAAGGATAAAATGATAAATGACCTGTTGGACAGACATGGATGTAAACCTGCAACTTTACTTTCTGTTCTCATCATAATCATCATCATCATCATCATCATCATCATCATCAACAAGGAGGATAAGATGCTGGGATGCCCCGAATGTCCTGAACGAACCAAAGGGCTCTTCCACCTCTCTTTGGTGATGTTCAATGTCGCACTGCCCCCAAGCTTCCAGTCCCACCCCTGTCCAGTGGTTAGCACATCTTTTGAGTTTCCCAAGCCCCCCTACCATCCCCTCCTCCCTCAGTGCCCTGGCTCGGGACACCCTTTCCCAGTGCTGCACTCCCCCAGGCCTGACTGCCCGCCCGCCTGCTCTTCTTGGCAGCCAAACAGCCAGGGGAGGATCAGGATGACCGGGGCGGCTGAGATAAGGACCACATGAAGTTCCCCACGTTACCTCACCCGATAAGGAAACAAGCAGACAGAGAGCGAAGGGGGGAGGGAGGGGTCAGACAGGGAGGACGGGATGCGCCGAGAGGCAGCAGGGATTGTGTTTTCCTTTTTTTGGGGGGGGACTCACAGAGGCCTGGGGAACTTTGGAGAGGAGCTTGGAGATGCAGACTAGTGTGTGAGCACAGAATAGAAGGTTTGAGGTCAGATGAGTGACTGCTGTCGTCGAGCCAGTGTGTGTACATTGGACTTTTAAAATGCTCCGATGGAAATATGACCTCAGGCCGTGTGTCCTGTAGTGTTCTTTTTACCAGAATCTCTACGTGGAGGACCTCCTCACAAGCATCTCCAACGCGGGAAAGCAGACTTACATCCGGCCAATGAAAACAGACGGGACAGAAGTGAACTAAGGTCCTCAGGAGAGTCCGCTACAGCGACTCTGTGCCACCCAATGGCGCTGAATCCCCTGGAAGGTCTCATGTCGGTGGCGGCGAACCACCAGCTGGTCTCCAGCTCCACGGCCGAGCCGCACAGGCAGCAGCAGCGTGGGGCCGGTGGCCCGGCATCCCTGCACGGACACAGGCAGAGCACACGCAGCAGCCGGGAGCCCAGTAAGTGGGTGAGTCTCAAAACTCTGGTCCCTGTTTTCAAAGACACATTGGTCATAATTGTTCATACAAGGATGTAACGGGGAACATTTGCATCAAGCCCCTTGGCTTAAATTAAATATGAATTACATTTAATGTTTTTTCCGAACAAAACTATAGTCAAACGTAATTTGATCCAGGAATGGGACGTCTTCAGTATCAAGGAACAGTTTATTAAGTATTAGATCATGCAACACTTCCAGGTCGATACGCAGACACTCAAACTTTAGACTCTGGCTTTTCAGTGTGATGTGGACAGTTTGAGGACAGTGCGTGTCAACAAATATGAGATTAATCTCACGCTCCCATGAAGGATTTGATGGAAACATGAGGAGAACTCCACTTAAGTTCAGTTAACTTGAACTCAACTTCTTAGGGAAGAGCTGTGGATGATACATGGCTGCACTGCTGGGCCAGGTCTCCCTCTCAATGGGACTCTTCTGGTTAAATAAAGGTTTATTTTCCTGAGGAAATGCAATCCTCCTTTATTTGTTTACCCATACACTAGAGAACACCGATATTTTCTTCACATAACAATAATAATAATTAATTCAGATATATTGTAAATATGTTTATGGAATTTATTCATGTGTGATTGTATGTACATATTTATGTATCCTGTCCATATTAATATATTTATTTTCATATTTCTATTAGTAATAGTTTTCTTCTATTCTATATTTATGTTTCTTTATTTTTGCAATACTTGCTTTCATTTCTTTGTTTTGTTTTTGTTTGTGTTATGTACCAAACACCAAAGCAAATGTCGTGTATGTGAAAACATAAAGCCGATTTGGATTCTGATAATATCACACAGTACATATTCACTTCGAGCACTAACACTGCAATAGGAAATGAACCAATTAACAGAATATAGACATTTATATTTCATCAGAGTAAGAACTACAGTGTAAAATCAGTTGTGAATTATATATATATATATTATAAATATATTTCTAACTTCCCCTTTTCAGTTGAATATGATTTGACTGCCAGGCTCTAAACATGTCCTCTGCTGCAGGTGCAGTCTGTGTGTGAGTCCAGGTCTGGGTCCAGGTCTGGGCCCGGTTGTCAGTCTGCGGTCCAGGTCAGTACACTGAGGGGTCAGCACTCCCCAGAAAATGCAGCGCGAGAGAGGAGCCGCGTACGCAACCTACGACAGGCCTTCCACAGCCTGCAGGTACTGCTTTCACCTTCCCACTGCGTCACTGCATTTGAGAAGTTTATAGGTCATCATATTTTGTTTAATAATCCAAAATCCAATGGAAAAATCACATTGGCTTTTTGAGGCGGGAACTAGCGTGATTCGTCATTGATGATAGGATTATTGAAAATAATATAATAAAATATATTTATTTTTTCCAACATTTTATTTAACTGACTTATAGAATAGAACACTACTCTACACACACGCTTAAGCCAGAGTCCGCCAATGTACTATTAAAATGCCTTTTACCCCCAGCTAAGGCCTTTATAAGGCCTAAGTACTTGTATGGCACTCGTATGAAAAGTCTGTGGCCAGAAATAAGCAGCTATACTCATTTTCTGTTAAGATGTTGAAGGTATCCCCCCCCTCCCGTCCTCAGGCGGCTCTGCCCTCAGTCCCACCGGACACCAAGCTGTCCAAGCTGGATGTTCTGGTTCTGGCGACTAACTACATCGCTCACCTGACAGAGACGCTGGACCAGGGAGCGATGCTGGCCGAGCACGCCCTGCCCTCCAGGCCGGGCGGGTACCTGCATCCTGTCAAGGTATTGTCGTCCTGATGCTGGTGCTGGTCCTTGTTTTTAGTTTGAGTAGAAATGGAGGATAAGGCCAGGGCTAGGGTGGAAGTCCCTCTTCTTTCTTGCCGCCACCTTCTGGAGGGTTTTGAAGTTTGAAGTTCACCACATGAAGTCACAACAATGGGCCACTTGAGTGACAGTCCCATGACACGCCCTGAGCGCTGCAGCGCCGGATTTTGGTGTCAATGCAGCCCAAGGCCTGGTTGTTAGAGCTAAAATAGCATGTTTTTTTAATTTATCCAGATGAGTTTTGACCATAGACTGTAATAAATGTAGATGTAGTCTCTGTGACGTCACACATTTATTGTCAAGTCCAAAGTGAGTGTTTTCCGCTTGTCACCGTGACGACTCAACCAAACGCCCGGCTAATCCAAAAATAGGCAAACTGGGCCTACCTCAGCTTGGTTATCCCCATACTAAAGTTGTCCAACACACGTGTGTTTATGGGGGTTGACTTGGGTTTGGAGCCGCTTCCGCGTCGTCTTCATTTCTCGGCGCCGACGTTGCCACTTGCTTTTGACTGGTTTGCAGCTTCCCCACGCGTCTATGAGGGCAAACCCCTGTCATAATTAGAGAGCGCAAATGAGCTCTACGCGCGCGCATAAATCAAACAACCGTGCGCGTAATTTACGTTAACGAGTGTTTTTATATCACTCCGCGAGCAAAGGTCCCTCACGCGAATGTTTAACCTGCTCGAGAGACTTTTGCTCGCGGAGTGATGTAAAAGCGCTCCTCAAAGTAAATTACGCGCACGGCTTTTTGATTTGCGCGCGCGTGGATCTCATTTGCGCTCTCTAATTATGACAGGGATTTGCCTTTATACGCGTATCGGTGCTCATCACATGGAGAGTAACCCAGTGCGCCGTCTCTCTCCTCAGAAGTGGCCCATGCGCTCCCTGCTCTACTGCGGCAGCGTGGGAGAGCTGCTGTCGGGGGTCCAAGCCAGTCAGATGCCGCCACCTGGACGGGACGGGACACACCCGCCACCACCCACCTTGGAAGCAGAGAAGGAGTGAAAGCAGAGCGCTGGGCTGGACTTCTTATCGCCGATGTTAGGTCGCCATCAAGCCACCGTGGACCGCTAAAGAAGAATGTTCATCAGGAGACAGGCATTGGGAACGAGAAGAAGCCACTTTCAGAGTTATAGTTGCTGAAGTTTAACTTTAGCAAAGCTGAAAAAAACATGTTTAGTCAAAGTAAAAGCAATATTTGAATATTTTGGATAGAGATAAAAAAAAAAAGTTGCAGTTTTGGGATTATCTAATAATGAAGGACAGGGCTTAAATCAACATGCAGCTATGAGGACAGCAGACATTCTTTTGTATCTCTGTCAATACGTGATGAAAGTCAAGTGACCTTTTTTAATTTATTTTCTTTATTACATATCATGCTCAAAACAGCTTCTTTGTTTACTTTGACTAGTGTGGGTCTTGAAAGTTGTATTTTTCTTCCACCAGGGAACACACACACACACACACATACACACACACACACACACACACACACACACACACACACACACACACACACACACACAGGGGCACATGTTGATGCACACAGCACAGAGAGGTTTAGATTCTCTCCTGTTGAATATATTCCATCACTATCTGAGCTTCAGACAGGAACGGATTTAATGCGAGGAAATTAAAAAGCTGCTTCACTTCACTAACAACGCCACAAATCACGGCGCGGAGGAACAGCGTGCAGCTTATCATCCTGATTTACAGGAGGTTCAGTGTTTAGTTTTTTTATATATTACTTTTGCTGTAAGGAAGAGGTCGGTCGTTGAAGGAAATATTCAAAAAAATAACTTTGTGAGGGTCTAGGCCTTTTAATTTCGATGTTTGCGGCATCTTGTGAAGCCTGTGTGCACGTGTGCGTGTGCATGTGTGCGTGTGTGGGAGTAAAAAGGATGGACAGACAGATGGGCAGTGAAGGAGGGATTGTTGTGGGAACACAGCTGCTGTCTGATCACTCCATATCTCTGCAGTAATGACCACTTAGTTCTCATTACAGAATGTAACCTTCTACTTTTGAGTAAAACACCATCTACAATAACAGCTTGTGTGCATGTGTTATTTCTTACAGTGTGACAAACGCAGAACTAGTCCCTTTGGTTGAGCTGAACCACAGTGTGCAGTGTGAAAACCTTAGAATTGAGAAATTAAAATCAACACCAGAAAGGCCCCAGAGAACAGATGTTGCAGTTTTAGATGGAAATTTCTTGAATGGTTGCAAAACCATACTTTCTTTTTCTTTCTTCCTCTTAAGAACTTCCTCTAGATTTTTCTTTGGCTGCATGCATCTGGCACTACTTCTTGAAAGGCCTGGATTCAAGAGTTTACACCATGTTACATGTTATCACTAAATAACCCAGCACACATCAACTAAACACGGAGAACCTTTTTAATACTTCATGTAGCTATGTGTAGTATAGTGTATAGTAGTACATGTAAAATGTAAAGCAAGATTAAAGTTCATAAATATATCCAAATGAAGCTATTTTTAAAAAGCTATATATTAGCACAGGTTTACACAACTAGTGATTCAAAACGAGTGTTTTTTTCACAGTATTTGTAGTTTCTGGATCTCAACTCGTAATTTACGAAGTATTTTTTGATGACAGCAATTGCAGAAATGAGAGCTCCGAACTGAAATCCAGTCCAATAACTCATGTAGATATGTTTGCCGGGTGGATAGAAGAGCCCGGACCAAGTGAAATCCTCTCCTCCTTGAACAAGATGGGCTCGGCTCCACGAGCAACAGCCCGGCGTTCAAGGCTAGCTCTATAAATCTGTCCAGAGGGGGGGCCGTGTGGAGCGATGACTAATTTGGAGCTGCTGGATGCCGAACACTAAGGCAGAGGTTACGGAAGGACATGGGGAAGCCTGACAGTTTGGGAAAAGCAGCTTTGCTGCAGAGACTGAGGCGAAGGGCAGCGAGCTGTGACAGAAATAAGCACAGAAAACCTTCTCAAAGGAATAGTTGGTAGTGACACTTCAACTGCATTCAATGCTTTACACTTGTCATTAAACTTTCAGTGCCTACACTTCAAGTGAAACATCTCCCTTCTCTTCACACGTTGAAGTGGCACACGTTCATTGGGGGACACCTCGAGCTCGGGGAATCCCCTTTGTCTCAACAATGTAAGCTTCTTTCAGCTCTTTCACTTCAGCTTCACTCAGAAAACTGTTAATAAAATAAAAATAAAACCAAAATGCAGCTTTTTTCTTAACTCCCACAATGTCCACTGGTCACACTGTTTTACTCCAGGTCCTCCGCTGAAACCATTCCAGCTCTATGAATCATCATTGATATTGCACTAGTGCACCAAAGCACTGTATGGAATGTATAGCTGAACAACATGACATATCGTAGCAGAGCCGTCGCAGGTGCACCAAAGGGAGCCTCTCTAACTACAGGCCCTCTGGCTCTACCTTCAAAGTGTGCATGTGTGTGTGTGTTGTTGCTCCTGTCATGCTTCCATGTAAAGACAGCTATTTATGCCACTGGAACAGCTTCAAGAAAGCGTGGATCCAAACTGTCTGCCCCCTCATCCCCTCGTGATGGGAGATAATCAGCATATTTCCACTATCTCCTGCTCATTATGGCCGGGACTCGCTGATTACAGGCCGGATTTATGGACCTCTGAGGCCAACTCTCCCCCCGCGTTGGCCCGCGGGCCTCTGCTGGAACTGGGTAGAAGTCGAGACAGAGGATGACAACGAGGAGGAGGATGAGGATGACTAGAGAGTAGGATGAAGAGGAATAGGGGAGAGATGTGAATTGGTTGAGAAAATAAATATAGAGAATAGGAAATAATGAAAGGAGAAGACAGGAGAACGAAGAGGAACAACAAGGGGAAGACGAGGGAGAGAGGGTCAGGAGAGTAAAGGAAAAGTGGAAAAGGAAAGCTTTCATTTGTTATGATAAATCATCTTTGATTAGTCTGAGATAAAATTATGCTAAAGCGTAAGACTTCTCTAAAATGATGTTTCCCTTGTAAGGGCAAGCGAAACAAACATCATTCACGTATCCCCTTTTTTTCTTCTCTTTTACTGAAGCAAAAGGTCAGTGCTGCTATTTCACACTTGAAGAAAGGCTCAGGGTGACGTGAGCAACAAGAGCGTTGCCACAGACTGTATCTGAGAAGTGGACATAGTCGTTGTGACGTCACCCGTAGGTTTATGGGCCTCCAGTTGGGCTATTTTGTCGTTGTGTGTTGTTTTTTTGCCACTGATAAATGCAGGCCACCATATCTGGAATACGGAGGAGTGACATAGAGTACGTCTCTGACAGCATCCTGTCACTCACAGTAAGCCCCGCCCTAAAGCATCCCCTGCTTTATGGTCTGTTTGACTCAAAATGACCATAATTTACTAAATGAACATCATGCTGTATTGAAGAAGACTTGAAACTAGAAATTGAGACATAAACACATGTTTACAATGTTTACTGAGGGAATACATCAAGAGAGAAGTAGAGTCATTTATATAGACTTCCATACAACCAGAGGAGTCGCCCCCTGGTGGTCAGGAGAGATAATGCAGCTTTAACACATGAAGCATAGACTTCTATACAACCAGAGGAGTCGCCCCTGGTGGTCAGGAGAGATAATGCAGCTTTAACACATGAAGCATAGACTTCTATACAACCAGAGGAGCCGCCCCTGGTGGTCATTAGAGATAATGCAGCTTTAACACATGAAGCATACACTTCTATACAACCAGACTTCAGGATCAAGCCTCTGGAGCTGGGGTTAGCTCTGGCTATCTGCTGAATGGGAGCTGCTGTACACTCTACTCATGTCAGTCTGTTGTACTCATTCAACAACGGTGTCATCATTTTTTAAAGTCTTACACATTATCTTCCTCCTCTCTTCTCACGTCTTTGTTGGGCTTCCGTTTCACAAAAACTGTGTTCAGCGGTTTCAGACAATTATATATATATTAAAAAATCAATGTCTAAGTGCATGGATGGAAGATTTTGTCGGACTTCAGCAGTCCAACAAAAGGAGATGATCCACAAATGTGTCACCAGCCTACAAGCATATTCTTTTTATTTTTAACATGATATACAGAGTGATTTATCAGCAGCAACAGGACCAAAATTGTGGAACTGACAGATAGTTTGCAAACTCCTTTCACATTTCAAGTGGAGACAACCCTTACTGAATGTGACACATGAATCGTTTGTATTATCTGTTGAAATCTCTCCAGTAATGGGTCGCTTCATCATGAAAATGTTCAGTCTGACATCGTGGATTCTCTAGGGGATAAACATGTTGTCCCATTTCTACATTCATGTTGGTCATGTTGGGGAGGTGGGGGTCACCAATAATACCAATATTATGAGCTTAACTTGGATCCTGCTGCTGTGTAAACATCCTCTGAAACATCTCTCCCACAACAGTTAGTGTCCATTAATAAGTTCCAAACATTAATATTATATTAGACTGGGGAGTGCTGAGAGTTTGCGTCTCCAGCTGCAGCATGGCTGTACCTCTGGCGCCACCCACAGGCCAAACGTCTTTATTATTGTTGTTGTTGCCTTGAGGTATCCATGAATGGCAAGCAGATGAGCAGAGTGATGGGAGCAAGGGCAACTGGACCCAGGACCACTTCTCTCCAGCTCTCTTGAGTCAGGCTCTTTGTCTTGGTGTTGCATGTCTCTGTGCCTCTCCTTGATGTTTTTAGAGTTCAATCCATCAAACTTTATGTATTAAGCACATTTCAAACAAATCTAATGCACTTCAAAGTGCTTCACAAGCTTGGACCTTATGTGTTAAAAGTAGAGTAATGTTAAATAAAATAAAACACAAACATTCATAGTGTCCTACCACATGTCAACACAAAAATAGCATAAAAAAGATAAAACAAGGATAATAGAATAATTGGTAAAAATGATCACGTGTTTTTAAACACCAATATGTTCTGCTCCTCTGGAAGGCTGTTCCAGCGACTCGGAGGCTGAAAGCTGCATCGGCGAATGTTCTTGTTGTGCTTTGTGGAACAGATAAAGAGGAACCACAGGTTCTGAGGGGCTTCTGGTTCATACGCCAAGAGCATCTCAGAGTGAGAGAGAGAGAGTATAGGGCCTTTATGAAGGACTTGTAAACGTGTGCTCTCATTTGGTCTCAGCACAGAACTTAGATTTAATAGTAGATGATTTATTGTACTACTCGGTAGACAAGAGGAGAGCGTTGCATGGTCTCTCCTGCGAGTTAGAGATTGCCTGTGTTCCTCAAAAGAACCCTGGCTTCTCTTTGGAGACGAACTTCAAATGATTGACCCGAAGAGGACTGCATGGTGCACAATGCTGCCAGTGGGAGGGCATGACTTGGAGGTGAAAAAAGGTTCAGAAAGTCATAATTTGTTAATAAAAAAAAACACAGGCCAGAAGCTTTTTAAAAAGGTCATGGAAAAATGTAAAAAAGAAAAGGCATAGTAAGAAAAGTTGAAAAAAGTTGTATAAAATGTCATAGTGTGGTGTTGGAAAAGAAATGGATGAAGTATCATGAAATTACAAAAAAGTAATGAACAAAATCATCTTTTTCACCCCTTTTGTTTTCTTTCCGTTCAGAGCGACAGAACACAAGTAACAAAGACACATTACAACACTTTTTCTTTTACAAAATACAAATGATAAAACACAATTTGTCATTGTATCATTTTTAATTTCATCTCAATCCAAATACACATAACTTATAAATCTAATAGTCAGAGATACAACGGTGAAACATGTCAACAGATTAAAATGGAGCCAGTTTAGCTTTCCACAGAATATAAAAAAGGTTTTCGGCTCCTCCTCCCATTTCATCACAAGACACTGGACAGATGTTTGGGACTGGGCTCATATTCGTGTCAATATCCTTTTCATATGAAAATCACATCAGTATACAGAAAAGATTACAAATAAAAAACAATCACAAAATGAAGGCACAGCCAAAGCAGAGGCGTCATCTTGACTTCAGTGCTTAGTTGTTGTTTTGGAATGCTACCAGGTGGAATTCTTGTGGATGGGAGAACAAAGATAATAAATATTGTCTCAAAAGAAAAACAATATTTATCGTTGCTGGAAATTACTAAGTGCCATGCTTTTTCTATCCCAAACTGTATTCTGAACTGTCACTGTGCAAAAACAGATTGGCTGTGTGTATATATATATATATACATAAATAAATAAATGGGAAAAAGGCCACTAATGAATTCAAGAAGCATTTATCAGACTTATTAAAATCAAGATCTCAGCGTGTCCAGCTTTAAACTGGCGGCTGAGCGTCGACATCATTGTGCTGGTTAGTGTTGGTGCTCATTACACAGTAAATTCCTCAGTGTTAAATATGCATTGTCAAAGTATATGAACTCTTCCAGAGTTATTACAACAGTGTACTCTGAAAAGTACTTTGTACTCCGTGAGGCTCCGCCCACCTTTCTGGTCTTGACATACTAAATAGCAGAGGGCTAACGCGACCAAGTTGAAGGTTAGCTTAAATGTGCTGCACGTTAAGCTAACATTACGCTAGCTTGCTAACATTAAACTGGACAATGTGGGCACGAAAGCTCAAATGTGGAGGATTGACAGTGTTGTATTGTTTTAATATACATAGAGGAAATATAATAAATACTGCAAATGCTCCTTTGACTGCATGGGATTAACTTTAAAGCTAGTTAGTCAGTCAGGAATCAGTTACTGCATACAATCGTTTCTTTTTTATCCAGTTCAAATTAATTATCAGTTATCAAAGTAGCGTGAGCGTCATATTGCTGTCTACTGACATTCAGTCCTCTGATGTGTACTGCTGCAGGCTGCATATCTCAGGCCACGGCCCTGAGGAAACCTCAACCCTCCAGAAGGCTGAGGAGCATCAAGAGGTCCAACAGGTGAGTTGATGTGTAAAATGTTTAATGTGAGAGTCCTTTGGGGATTGCCTCATTTAACAAAACTATTTCAATCTTTGTATTTATATTAAATCAATATTGTCTTGTCATTGTCTACTCTATAGTTTCACAGCTAATCTGTGTTGGCTCAGAAACCTGGTGAGACGTGTTGTCTGGACTTCAACTGGATGAAAGGTCTGACGAACAGAAGTTACACTTAAAGATAATGAACATTGTATGCAAACTAAACTACAATGTTTTTATTTTTAATAAATTGTTATGACATGGATATACTGGTGTTTGTTGTTTTTTCCCCTGCAGTTTTATTGTTTTAAGTGTTAGCTTCAAAGTTATTCTGTTGAAAAGTGTTGGATAAAAAGTATACTAATAGGGAGTAAATGTTTTAACAATGGCAAGAGTCACTTAAAACACCACTTAGGGTCAAGTAGGTCTAACACTCATGAAGAGTATGAATTTGAGCCCTAGTGTCAACACTTCTCTGTGTAGTGTAAAATATGAACTCTTACCAGAGTTTAATTGACTCTGTTAAAGTTACACTGAAGATAGTGTTAAAATGTCACAGTAGATATGTTCACTGACTCAGTGTTAAAATTGACTCTAAGTGTTGCAATAGCACTGTCAATTGTACTGTGTAGGATCACAGTGCTTCATCTGGGTTCTTCTAGAACAACAATAATATGTCAGCGCCTGAATTATGTTCCCTCACATTATAAAAAAGGGGCGGGGTCTATCTGTGTATCATTACAGGCACACATTTCAAGTAATTTCAAGTATGAAGGCTTCATAAAAAGTATAAATAAAAGTACACAATGTCACGTCATTTTAGAGCAGTTAAAAACAAATAATAATCGAGGAACCATTCAAATGTCTTCAGACGTTGTGAATGCGGAGGCCAGCATATGGGATGTCGCACGAGAAAATAATTATTAAGAATTCCCTGTGTGAAATGCTGCGTAAGGCAGAGGACGCGTGGCATTGTACAGACGGACCGCTGCGCCCCCGGTTCTGCCGACATTCACAAAAACAAGGAAACACTTCAGGGTTCTTGCATATAGAAAATCTCATTTCAGCAAGTGAAATGTGGCTTTTACGTGAATTTACAAAAATATACACAATCTCAAATATATCTTCGGTTTGTAAAAAAAAGAAAAAAAATCTAAATAAATTCATATTCTATATGCTTTGGAAAATCGAGGTATTTCTGAGTATGACGGTGCAAACTTAACGAATCAGCACTGACGTGGTTTAAGAAGGGCTCAACGTCTGGTCACGCAGGGACCTCGTGTCCACGGCCTTCAAATAAAGAGCTGCTTAGAGGACCCTGAGTCGGTCTCCCTCGATCCTCAATGCAGAAAACTCATTTAACCCTCATGCATCACAAGGAACCGTCCAATTCATTGATTTTTATGATGGGGGACAAGGGAGGGGCCTTCTCACTTAGAAGACCATTTTGTATGTTTAAGTAAATTGCATCTGGTGCACATTAATTAATTAAGACTTATAATGCAATGATATACGCCTGTCGTTAATATATTATTTGAAATGAGCCATAATGCTTATGAACATACTTTTGGTACTTTAAGTATATTTGGATGCTCATAGTTTTCTACTTTTTTCTATAACATTGTGAAAGCAGGAAAATGTTTTGTTTGCACTGTGCTCTAGTAGATACAATAATAAAGCCATTGTTTTACAAATATGAATTATTATGACACGATTAAGTCACACTCAGAAAGCGTGGCAAACGAGAAGGGGACCGCGTTTCAGGTCGTGTTGCCGACACCGGGAACCGGGGGCTCCTTTACGGGCATCAGAGCAACTTCTTACTGTTTAAGGGATGCATCAGGGTTAAAGAGGCCGCTGTGAGGCAGCAGACACGAGGCTGTCCGTTTCAGCACTGGCTGACGAGAGCACTGCATGTACCTCCAAGAACTGTTGGAAGCTCTTGGGAAACATGGCAGACTGCTTTAGGTCGTTACAGGCGTTCAGTAGCAATCTTGATGGTTTGTTTATTCAAAAATAAGTCCAGACAATGACGAACGCCTGCGATCGCCACGTATGGCCACAGGAAGCGCTGATGAGCATGAGATGATTCTCCGAGATCGTTTCTTTTAAAGTGGCCACGTGGTCCATTGTCAAGAGCACAGGCGGTAGTGATGCCACAACACATACACACACACACAAAATGCGATGGTCAAGAATTCTGTGATTCCAAAAAACAGGATTACGATGGTAATAATCTGAACGTACACACTATAAAGCAAATCAATCACACACTGGCGACAACCTGAATTAGGAAAGAAAGAAAAGGACTACAAAAATACCAGCAATGACTGAATCATATTTACCTTCAAATATATCAAGTGACTGCCTAATGGGACTATCGTAGGTCCGTCTCTCCATGGTTCAGATGGGAGCAGGCTGAACTCCATGGTGGAGGAACTGGAACTACATAGAATGCTACTGCTCCCATCCGAACGAGAGCGAACACACACACACGCCTTCCGTTCAAGTTCCGTCTCTCTTTTCTTTTTATATTATAATCTTTTTAAACATATTCTGGGATTTTATGGCTCCACCTTCTCTACAAAAATAACACATTTTGTTTACAGCATTTACATCTTGTATCTTTTAGTGACTACCTGATTCTTTTTGTGTCGTTGTCGAACAGTGGAACAGCCCCTTGTGCGTGAGGGCCGCCTGCGCTCGTTACCTTTGACTGCTGCCGTTTGGGCTTTCGGTGCACAGTTCCAGCCTGGCAAAGGTCGATTTCCAGTTGTTGTGTTGAGGAGGGGGGAAAAGGCGGGAAGCCGGTACCATTAAAACACCTTTTCGCTATTCAAGTCCATGAGCCTTTATATAATCAGATTCAACTGATTACCACATTGTAATAACACCCAAACGAGGTGCTTCAGACCTTCTGAGTAGTGATGGACTTTCCCGCCTGGGATCCGTCTTGTTTGTGCGTTGGAAGCAGGAGGCTGAAGGATCAAAAGGCCGTCTCCTCCACCGTGTTGCCCGTCAGCTGGCACGAGGGCAGGGCCACCCTCACCTCCAGGTCCTCGTCCTCCGTCTGAGCTCGGTCGCTCTCCAGCTCTTTGTCCTCGGTGACCGTGTCCTCTTTGCAAAGGGCCGCTCCGTTGCCGTCCTTCTTGGCCATCTGATAAGGCTGCACGTCGATTTCTTTGGACTGGACAACAAGGGGTTTGTTATTATTGTTATGCAGTTGGCAGCTCTCGTTTTTGGGGGAAACGTGCAGAAACGTGTAAACAGGTTACCTTCCGAGGGGTGGACAGAGGAGTGACACAGCAGAGCTTCTCCTTGTAGCGCTCGGGCAGGAAGAAGAGCAGCGTACCCAGGACTGGAAACACCGTGCCGGGGGTCAGGTCCTTCTCCTTCATGGGTCCTAGCATGTTGACGGATATGTGAGCGGGGCAGCGTAGAGAAGGTGTTCATTAATTTCAGTGGAAGCTACTTGGCCGGCGCATGTGCTGAAATGGGTCAACCTTTTGATAATAAAATGAACGCGTATGTGCAGGGTTTTATTTTTAAACAGACTCCTTTCTCATTGCCAGTAGCCTTTCGTTTGTTTGAAAACAGAGAAATGTACGGACTGAACGGAAGCCACGGACAGCCGGCCCGGCGATGTCATCAAAGCACGAAAAACTCTGATAACACAAACAGAGGGAGAGTGACTTCCTTCTCAGCTCAGGTAGACATTACTCCATTTGATCTTTACGTGTATAATAGTTGTTTGCTGCTTTAGTAATGCTCCGAATATTAAATAGAGCTCCTTTAAGTGTTTATTTCGACCAGATTTGGTAAAATTGTTGATACATTTTCTTATGTCTCAGCGAGTTGAAATTACTATCGTCTGACTGGAGTCTGATATATACACATATTTTCAGTGTTTTTGTGCACGTGTTTTCTGCGCGTGTACCTGTTAGAAAGCTGACTATCAGTCCCACCACCACCACAGTGGTGGAGTTGTGAGCGCTGTACCACATGTAGGACAACGAGTAGAGCGCCTGCACACCCGATGGCCTGAAGGGAAGGGGGTAAAGCGGCGTTAGATCCTCTGAGGACCATTACGGGATTTAAGTGAAAGTCTTTGAGGTCAGTTCTTTGGTTCTCATGCATTACCTTATCTTGGCTTTGGCGGCGGTGACCATGGTCGTCATGGCGACGGTGGTCATGTTGTCGAACAGGGGCAGGGCCGTGGCGTTGAGCGCTGGCAATGGGAGGGAATCAGGCATGCGCATCACAAAGCTCCCAATGCCGATCCAGAAGGCCATGGCGAGGCCTGATACTAACCCGACCACTGCACCCTGAGGAGGGACAGGTGCAGGGGTTGGAACATCAACGCAAACATACAAATCATGAAGAAATACAATTTCCAAAAGGACTCACAGTCGAGTTTGCCCAGGGAAAGAACATTCCCAGACAGAAGAGGCCCAGCAGAGGACCGCCCACCATCCCAAAGATGCTGAATGCTGCCTGAGGGCACGGAGCACAGACAACACATATTTTGTCACTCTTCCAATCAAATACATGTTTCTTTATTTGCTCCTCAGAGTATGTCTCTGCATGTTTACCTGCAGCACAGACCCCATTATAGAGGCGAGGTAGGCCATAGCCAGACACACCAGGCCGTAGACCAAAGCTGTGGAGGAGAAATAATTAGAGGTTACACCCGTTACATGGTTGTATTAGAGATGGCCCCTGAAAGCTAATTAATGGAGTCATCTGTTGGGGACACCACAGTTCTTAAAGTCGAGCTGTTGTTTTTCCTTTTAGAGACGAGATCTATGAAGAGCTGTTCCTGTAAGCAAATAAAACCAAAACACATTGGTTGTGTAAACTGGAATAGTGCTGACACGGTAAAACAGTGAGAATTGTTTAGTTGCAGGTGTTTACAGTCTTCTTGCTGCAAATAAAAAAATAATTACAGGAATGAGCTTCTAATCTATTTCTTGTGTGGCATGTGATGCATTCTGACAATTAATTATCCTTGAATTTAAGATTGTATAATTGCAGCAGAGGTACAAGGCTAAAGCAGATGCCTTACCAAGCCCCTTGGACAGCAGCGTAGCTTTAGCCTCAGTCATGTTTGGAAACTGAGGTTTAATCAGGTCCTCCATGGTTACGGTTGCGAGGGAGTTAAAAGCTGATGAGATGGTGCTGGAGGGAGAAAAACAGATGATGGCCAGTGATCAGGAACTTTCCCAAAGTTCGAAAACTGGAGGACAAGTTGAATCAGCTTCATTCAACAGTGGACGATCCTTTTCTTCCAAATCTGTCCCCCTACCTGAGAGCGCCGCTAAAGAGACAGGCCACAAACAGTCCTGCGAGCCCGGGCAGATCCTTGAAGACGTCCATCACAAAATACAGCACCATCTGCACAAAGCAGCTAAATGTTAGCGGATACCTCGAGAAACGCTACTATGAAGGAACCATGAAGGCGACTTGATGTCAACCTGGTCATTAGTTTTGACGTAGCCCTTGTCCAGAGGGCTGTCCTCTCCGTAGCGAGCAAACATGACCAGACCCATCAGGCAACCCAAACACAGCACGATCTGCTGGCACGGGAAAACTACGTAGCAGGACCTGGAAGGACATCGGAGACACCGTCAACAGTGGAGACAAGAGGACAGATGTCATAAAAAAGGCATTGATGAAATGGACAGTAACTGTATGAATATATGACATAAGTATCTTCAGCCAGGATGTGTCAAGGCGGTACTCACATGACTGCCTCCTTCTCCGTCCGAGAGCTGAGGTATCTCTGGACCTGGGCCTGGTTGACCCCGTACAGAGCCAACATCAGGAAGACTCCTCCCACACCCAGCGTCCAGAAGGTGTGGCGCTCCAGAGGGTCGGGGTTCAGGCTGGACGGGCAAAAGGGAATAGAGTACGATCAGCCCCTCCCACTATGCGCCGCTATATGTCAAAGGTTACGAGGAACGCTTCACTCACTCTAGGCCAGAAATGCGGCTGCCATTAAGTGCTTTCCTCCACACCTCTGCCATGCCCCCCGCCTGACTGGCCCCCACCACGATGACCGCCAGCTGGCCCGCGAACATCACCACCGTCTGGAAGACATCGGTCCAGATCACCGCCTTCAGACCCCCCTGGGAGAGGAGCAGCGGATTCACTTTAAATTCTATGACAATCAACATTAAAAGCCGTTGCTGAAAGGTCGACCATAGTTAGAGGCAAATGTGACGTCTATTATCCTAGAATGTCCAGAAGTGATGCTTGTAAATAATATATGCATAGATTCATACATAAATAGACATTGGAGCTAAGAGAAAAGGGGAATTTCCAGTCAGGTGCAGGTGAAAGTTTTGGAAAAAACTACAGAAACTTCCTGAGTACTGTTAACTTATACAAATGTTGTATTTAGGGACTCACCAGAGCAGTATACAGAGTGCACACCAACCCCATGGCCAGCACCGCCCCCCAAAGGTCAAAACCAGTCACTGCAAAGGAGTAGTAGAGTAGCAGCATTACAAAACAATGCACCCCACTCAATCATCGAGGCGATAACATCAGTACTCGTGGGCAACTGTTTGTGTAAAAAAAAAAAAAAAAAATGCAGATATTCCTGCAATGAAGTATGACATGAAATAATAAATCGTACCTGCATTGAGTGCGAGGGCCGGGGCGTACAGGACCACGCCCATGTAAATGACCTGCAGAGGAAGAGGACAATAAACACTGCAGAGCAGGAAGAAATCACAAAGAAAACAGAGCTGAACCCAGAGGTCACGTCTCGCTGACTCACGCATATCAGATTATAACTTATTATTATTATTAGATTATACCTGCTTCCCTGTGAAGCGGCCCTGACTTTGTGGGGTCGGCATTTTTAGAAAATACATTTAGGGTGAGACGGAGGTTTGGTTAGACGGATCTAACTGACCTCGAGACAAGTTTAATAATACGACTATGTGTACAGTATGTGGAGCCTCAATGGTTTTCTTTTCCCCTCAATGTTGGGACCTCTAGGCACTTAAAATATGTTGGGATACATAGAAGACAATGTCTTCACATTTTTGTAAAATAAATACAAAAGTAAATGAACGTGTTTTTCTTTACAATTCATGGCATTAAAAGTCAACTTGGAGTTCTTCCCACTTTCATCCCTGTGCTGCTCCCACAGAGGGGCATGATGACTGCAGGGAAAAACAAGGCCACGGTGAGTAAAATGTGACAACATAGTACAAAAAAACTTTGAAAAAGTCTTTGGGTTCAGAGGGTTAATCTGTTGTTTTACGAGGCGTCGTCTGCTGATGAAAAGGCAAAGTCGCCTTTGAGTGATCCGCCTCCCAAGTGCAATGCCTTTTGGGGAATTTGCACTTCAATCAATTATCTTTGAGAATAACAATTCATGTCAGCAATTCATAACAACACTGTTATTGCTTTAGTTGGAGTAAATGTAGGCAACCAAAACAATAAGACAGATTAAGAGGGTCAATGTGACATCTTCACGGTCAAAGTTGTATTCCTCCGTCTTATAATCGGCCAATGAAGGCGTTCTCAGATGATAAGCACGATAAGCACGCCGACAGTGGAGGAAATTACTTTCTCCTTTTGGCCTGTTGCCTGTCTTGACTCACAGTTTTACAACCTCACCTGCCAGCTCACTGAACTTAATGGGAAGTGGCTATTAAGTGATTATACATCATTTTCTCTGTCAAACGATTCGTGTCTTTACAAAGTGTTTGGGTGATGCGATGCCCAGGGTGGTGCTCATTTCATCAAACGTGGCACCGATCTGATCCCCGAAGTGCTAGCATAAGACACAGGCAATAATACTACAAAGACAGTATGATGCAAACATAGATACCATCTGAAAGATGAAGGTCACTGTGCCACATATGCGGACCGTCTTGTTGAAGCGCAGCTCCAGATACTGTTGAGGGGAGAAAAACAAAGCTGATTAGAATCTCAGAGTCATTGTGCTTATTCTCAGACTGAGAGATGCGTTCAGTCTCATATTGGCAAAGCCTATGGTTTCCTTCAAATTAAATCCGTTATTTGAGGATCACATTTACTTTTTTAGTGCACTTTTATTGCAAATGTTATATTCTTTAATATTTTTATGATCTATTGGCCTATTGGTAAATCTTAACAGCTGTGAAATCTCTTTTAAAGCCTTAACCTTGACGCCCTGAAGTAAGGCCCAAAAATAAGAAGAACACTTGAGGTGTTTGGTGTAACCGGCCCCTTAGTAGAAGTGACAACTCATTCTTTGTTCACAGGACTAGATCAGTGCGGTCCTGTTCAGTTCCCCTCATGAACCTTAACCACACTGAGCGGTCGCCAGTCTGACTGTCGATAATGACTGTGTGAAGATGTTCTGTTGAACGTTAACAGGGAGATAAGAGAAAACGTAAGCAGATATAGGACAGATAAGATCTGTGTCTCCTCGCGTGTACCTCGTAGGCGCTGGACAGCCGTAGTCGATAGAGGATGGGTATGAAAACATGGGCCGGGATGAGCAGGCCCAAGAAGTAGGAGCAGCCCAGGAACCAGTACTGAGTCCCAAAGGTGTACACCTCGGAGGGAGCGCCCAGAATGGCCACGGCCGACTGGAAGGTGGCCAGCAGGGACAGAGACACGGGCAGGCAGCTCATGGAGCGATCCGCCATCAGGAACTCCTACAAACAAACACAATGCTCATCAAAATAAGTAAAACGGAGATAGGGTATTGTCAGGAAAGAGATGGAGAAAAGGACATCCTTCGGTCTGCAGTCTACCTGTGTTGTGCGCTGGCGCCCGCCGGAGAAGGCGTAGAAGAGGCCGATGCCGGTTGAGGCCACCAACAGCAAGGCAAAGATGACGTAGTCCGCTGTGGTGAAGTGCATGAGCACTACGTCCCCCATGATGAAGGTGGATGTGGCGGGAGAGGGAAGGCTGTTGGAAGCACAGCCTCTGGGGCTGATCACGTCCTCAGAGAGAGCCCCTCACCCATAGGGAGAGTCGCTGAGAGCTGGAGGGAGAACCACATGTGAAGAGGGTCTTGTCTCAAAGAAATGAAGGCTTTCTCTCACCAGTCAGCTGAGTGATAAACCGTAAGTTCAAACACACCAGAGATGTTTCCATCCAGCCTCAAACGTATTTGTATGTGCTCAGATTGTATTATTACTGAGCCGGTAGTAAAACCTCCTTCGAGAGCGTTTAGATGCATCACTGCTGGCTGTGCTGTAACTGTAGAAAGTGTTCCTGCATCATCAACTCAAACTGAAACCAATGAGCCTGTATTATTGAATTTAAAAACATCTTTTTTCTTTAACACAAAAATCAATTCAAAGTAAATTTAATTTATGTTGCCCAATATCACAAATTTGCCTTTGCAATCTGCCCAGCGTACGACACCCCCTGCCCTTTGACCCCTTGTTCAAATAACGTTGTTTTTTGGAAAGAAACGTGAATAAATCCAGTCGTTTGAAGATGTTTTCATAGCATGATAAATAGATATTAGAGAGGGAATTATGACCCGTTTCACTTCCCAACACCAGCTCTCAGCAGCAAATAAATCATGCAAACTACTAATGGCAACATTTTATCAATAAAAATGCACTCTTAACGTCAAACCATTTAAAAAAAAAAATTATGCAAATAGGTGTATCGATTATAACAAAGTAAAAGGATGACATTTGGCGTTTCTGAGGCTTTACACAAACTTTGGGTTAGTAGTGAAAAAATATTGTCTGGAGATTTGTATACTAGCTGCTATAACAGAACAAAAGCAACAACAAAACCATCTGTATCGACCAAAATGGCTCATACACGATTGGCAATCGCCATCTGCTGCACAAAGCGGAATCGGGACGTCACTGAAAGTAAAGAAAACATGCAAAGGACTTACTGTGAGTCCACGCTGCTGCCAATGCCTCTGCTGCTGCCAATGCTGCTGCTGCTGCACTTTGGCCACTTGACTTGAGGCTCACCAGAGGAGAATATCTTGGTCACGACCTCCGATCCCGATCACTGTGGCGGCAGAGGAGAACAAAACCTCACGACACGCAACAAATGCAGGGCCTGTCGCAATGTTGTTGCACATGCAATGTTTTTCCCCCCAAAAAGCTCCAGTGGTTTTTTCACTTTTGGGTCGGATCATTACAACCAAAACAAAACCCAATCCCTCGATATGTTTTGACAAGAGAAGCATAACAGTGTTCGTCACTTCAGGAGGGGTCTATGTTTTCTAGCTCCTCGCTGTGCTCATCTGAGGATATGCCACTACACCTCACACCGACGTTCCTTTCCCGGCGCCTTGTTGTGCTGCAGTCTCCTCCACTACTGAGCGAGTTGAGGGCAACTGCCTCAGAGTACAGCTGTTTTTCCCCCTAGCTGGAATTCTTGCACACTTGTGTTGTCAGAAAGCCAAAGAATCCTTGGCAGGGACTTGCACGAGGAGTCGATCGTTCATTGTTATCGGCCCGATAGTCAGCTGCCATGTTCATGATCTTTCTGATATTCAGAATAGGCATTTTCTTTGGATCAGAGTTTAACAAATAGCTACTTTGGCTGTGATGCAGCTGCCATAGTCATATCCGATAGGCTGTAACATGTAACCAATCAACACCGAAAGCTAGCGTGCCTCTGATTGGGCAAAGGTGACAAAAAGCAGCAGCGTGCCCACACATGCTCCCTTCCCTCTGTGGAACACCACAAGTAGGCGACTAGTGCCACAGCAAACAGTTCAAACGCTCACGCTGGGCACTGCATCAACTCAGCAGACACTGACATTTCAGTGCACCTATATAATGACATTCAAACGACCCAGATCGAGGGTTTTAACGAAGTTAGCGGAAAGATCCACGCTACACAACATCTGGTTTTCAAAATAGGATGTCAGCAAATCAAATACTAACATAAAAAAGTAAAAACTGAATTGATTTAGTATCTTTACACTTTTTCAATGTAAAAGTCAAATCTTTTTTTTTTTTAGAAATCGAAAAATCTCCTAATTGGTCCAGTAAAATTGTTTAATTTGCCAGTGTAGGGGAAGTCAGAGACGTACTAAACACATCTGCATCGGTCATTTCCTGGAACTCTTGGAACATGTATATTTACCGCACCTCAAATAATCAGAAATAAGCATTTTGAACATAAAATAGGAGTTTTATTTTTTATAAACTCTTACTTGGAAACCTTTTTGAAAAATGTTTGAATTTAGCATAATTTTAGCAAAATGTTAGAAATTATTTGAAGATACAAAATCGGTTGAGTTTTTACTTTATAAAATATATATATATATGCGCGTATACGATTTGTGCTCACTTTACTTTGAAAAACGGATGTTGTTTCACATCTTTCCGCTAACTTCGTTAAAACCCTCGCTCGCTCCCAATACCGGGAATGTCAGTATATATGTGCACCGAAATTTCAGTGTCTGCTGATTCTGCTGAGTTGACCGCAGTCGCTGGGCGACATTAAAGAAATGTACGCGTAGTGCAGGTAAATGAAACACGTCTAATGTGAGATTAGCATCTCCACCCTTGTCAAACTTCGTTGCTTTCTGAGCTGACGAGCTCCCCACGGGTTTGATCAAGCAGCGACCGAGACCAATGACCCTGTTAAATCCCCACCCTCATCATTCCGGTTTATTACGGCTAATCTGCCACAGCGCATGACAGGTTGGGAACAGAAGCAACTTCCAGTGGAATCTGGTTCAACAACATTTTTTTTTTAAGCACCCATTGCTTGGATGGTTCCACAGATGTAGCTCTTTAACTAATGTTTAGATAATGTTTAAGCCAGTAAGAACACTGAATGTGTCACTTTCCACATACAGTTCAACGCACACTGAGAATATAGTATGCGTGTGTATATATATATATATATATATATATATATATATATATATATATATATATATATATTTGATTTTAAATACCCTTGGTTATATATCCAAGGGTATTTAAAATCCAACATTTGCTGCAGTGCCTTGTTCTACTGCTTCCCACAAGACTTTGCTCCTGCCGGGCGCTACAGGATCAGAGCGGCCCTTTGTTGCAAACCCCTACTCTCTGGATGCCATTCAAGAAATGGGCAGCAACAATGTGAAGAAGAAAAAAAGAATGCTTTAAAACCTGAAAGGTTACACTAGCTCCTCCCCGAGCTTTTAAAAGAAGCCCACTGGCTTGGCGGTGGAACCATGGAGGTACCTGCCATCTCTGGGTACATGTGACTGGCTGAGGGGGGGGGGAAATCTCTTACCAATAAAAAAAAAAAAAGAGCCAACAATCCCAGCATGCAAATCCATCCCTGCCAACAATTGACTGCACTTTTCACAGTCAGACCTCAGAGCAACTCAGCCCAACTGACCTTTATGGTTCTAAAGGGTCCAGACTTACCATGCCTACAGTCTCCACCCCTCCAGGTTAGATAGGTGGTGTGAACAAACACCTGCAGTTGTGACGGATCCTCTCTATCTCTGGGGTGCAGTGGCAAAAAGTGTTGTTCTTCCTCGCCCCAGTGACGTACTTGGTATGAGGAAGACCGACAGATTGCTACTCTCAGAAACATTCCTCGTACCCGTCGCTCGTGTTACTATTCTCACAACAGTGGATTCGACATCACAAAGTATGCAGAGGCCATTATGGACCAGGATCAGTCGATGGGGACCCTCCAGAACCTAGACTGCCCCGAGCAAACAGACTGGACACTGAACACGCAACCCCACAGGCCACTAAAGGGCTTTGCAGCAAAGGCCAGGACTTAAGAGTTTACAATACAAAAAGAAACATGGCTGGTGCCTGTTCGCCCCGGTCCCAGGATTCAACCGATGTGGAGGCTTTTCTCCCCAGTCGAGTGAGGTAAAGGAGCAGTCCTTGTGCGTGTCTGTTTTGGACCAGGCTGCGTATTAGGTGGTGGTGGTGTCACGAGCGTCGCCAATCACACAAGGAGGTCAGGGAGGCTGCGGTTGCCAGGCAACACAGGGACAATGATTGCACGTTACATGAGGTAGTGCGAGCTGAGCAGACGGCAGCGGCATGTTCACCTCTACGCAACCGTCTAGTGTGGAAATGGTGTAAAAACAGGAGACCTGCTGTTTGATATGCAGGGGGGGGAGGTGTGTGTGTGTGTGTGTGGGAGGGAGGGGGGGCAGGTAGAGCGTGGGAAGGTTTGCAGCTGCACAGGACAGCCTGAATGACACCAGGGCATTTTTTTTATTAGTATGCTTATTAAGGTTGTTTAAAGCAAACGGCACATTTAAAGGGGCCAACTAGAGGAGTAATACCAGTCGTCTTCTCCTTGCCCTCAATAGGAAGATACAGAAATCGGTCTCATTTTGCATCAGCCGTTCTATAATGCAAACACGTATCTCAATTCAAGGTTGATCAAGGTTGTTTTATCTGCAGCTGCACCAATCATCCGTTACTCTTCATCCTTAAAGTCAAAATAAAAGATGCTGTTTGAAAACACTTCCAATAGAGCGTGACAGGTCACCAGTTTGCTTGTGGAGGTTGTTTGAGCGTGGAGCAGGCTCACTGTTGCTGCTTGAGGCATACGATGACTGAGTGGGATGCTTTCTGTTCTCCAGCCTCAAGGGGCAGCAGCAAACTGACCAAAAGACACACCAGTCTGCAGTTATTATTTCATTATTTATTGAATTTACTCTTTAAAACCATTATTAAAAAGTAAGTCAGTCTTTAGCCTCTAAACGTGTCAGTCCAGCTGATCAAAGAGTCCTGATGGTTTAGTGCAGGCCCCTTTTCCTCCGGGGATTACAGACATTCTTTTTCTCTGAAGGTTTAAAGCTTAAAACGACTCAAACCAAAAGAGAAATGTTGGCTTTAGACAGGACAGCATGAGGTTATAGTCAGGGAATGATTTTTGAACGTAGGCCTATTTGACTGAAAGGTCAGGTGGATGACACTATTCCAAACAGGGAACGTGAAATAAATATAGGACAATATTTGGGTATTGGAAGTGTTCTGGGTTCCAGTTGTAGTCTGAGTAGTATTGACCAATCACGTTCAAGCAGGCTTTGATCGAAGATATTCTGTGTGGAACGCAAAATAGGCAAACTGCTTCGGCAGAAATTAAATCTGGCTAAAAATAGAGCTCCTTTGCCCCCTTTTCGACAGACCGATAACAGATCGTTTGAGATCAGTGAAATTAAAATACTCATAATAATTTTAGCAACAAACAAAAATAAACCCACACATGTTCCCCATTGATGTACTACCCACTACATATGTGTGCACGCTGCATGCTCACACACAGCCCGGCTGGTCTCGTTTGAGTAATCATTAAACCCTCCAGCTGAACCCTGGCCTGCTCGGTGAGTAACTGTACAGCAACGAGAAGTAGACGAACATGGCATCCCTATTGATTTGTATTGGGCTTCCAATTTAAAATATACATAATTGCATTTTAGATAACCAGAATATATTGTCCTTATATTCTTACTATAAAAAACACCTATTTCATATATCTACAATACTATTGTTACTAGTCATTATTTGAAATTAAAATATTCAAGATAACACTATGAATATCAGAAGTGCTTTTTAATTTTGGATATCGACAATACATTATAATTGGATTTTCCGCAATTGACGACATGACCAGGCAAAGTAAAATGAGTTCAAAATTATGACATTGTAATTGCAGACATCCACAAATATATCATGAATAGCTGGTTTGGGCATCTAAAAGGATAATAATGTGCCAAAATGACTCACTCCAGTGGAATATTAACAATCGAGTTGTTGCCCTGTGAAAATCTGGCGACCTGTCCATGGTGTACCTTTGCCCAATGTCAGCTGTGGTCGGCTCCAGCCCCAACACGGTCGTGAAAGTACGTTTTTACTCGTAAAACACCCAAATCAGATATCAGGGGGGAAGAACGTTATTGCGGCTGTCCTTAACCACCACTCCAACCAGAAAGACTACAATACCATAATATAGTACGGTCAGTACAGCCAGTGCAGTGTGGCACACAGTCTGACCAGCAGCCGGAGAGGAATGGACAGAAATAGGTCGCAGACCTCCAGTGGCTTCTATTCGTTCTCCATTAACAGCATCAGTGTCCTCCTTATTACACTGATGCCAAAAAAACTAAACAAGACACTTAAAGGACATCTAAACCAATCATAGAGCTATATTTTGGATATGACTAACTTTACTGGTGCTCATCGGAAACCATTAGCCTTTTATCAGAATCAGAATCAGAACCAGAACCATTTATTGCCATGTATGTTTACACATACAAGGAATTTGTCCTGGCGGGAAGGTGCATACATTTAACATTTAACAATACACATTTAACAGCTAACGCATCATTTGTTTGATAGTGACCATACACAATGTATTTAAATAACTAACCGACTGGAGGGTGTGTGTGTAATTCATATTAATTTAGAACAAAAATGGTGCAGTAAACATTTCCCACATTACTTAATTTAAAATATTTTATTACACAACTTAAGTCTTCCGCCTGTGACCTTGTCATAAGGCTGCTCAGAGGGTCGGGCTCCTCCTTCAAATAGGTTCATTCAAACGAAGATAAATATTGGCGTTACACTCTCACGCAGCGTAAACACAGTTAGCCATAGGCCGACACGACAGGAAAGCCCTCTGACGGTACGGTACCGACACTTGTCGCATCCGGCGTTACTTTAAGGGCTCGTGCGTAATGCAGCGTGGACGTAAGAGACAGCCTGCTCGGCTAATTAGTCTCCACCCGCTCCGACATGTCCCTCATTTCAGGCGCGCGCTAGCCAAAGACGCCGCGGCTGTTTGGTTGAAACCACATCGCCGTTACTACGAGAGGAACCAGCCCATGGACACGCGTGGCATTCAATGTGAACCGACCGTGCGCCCACGTGGTATTGTTGCCCAATCCAAAACTTTCTCCTGCCGCCGCGTGCGCCGGCGTGAGCGACTACCGGGCATGCTCCGAGCCTTTAGTGCCGCCGGCCGGCACCAAGCATTTGAATCCCATTCACGTGAAGGTCGTTTGGATGAAGTAAGGCTAAGTGAGGCGGGCTTACCTTGGAGACCGGCCGCTCGACGCTCCCAAAGACCACTAAGCTGCGGTGCATCGCTTAGCTCGCATCAGCTCGCGAGGGACAGGCAGGGACGGACCGCCCCTTCTCCTTGAATGCTGCCTTCATGTTCTCCTTGTAAACTAGATACTCACACTCGCCACAGTAAAACTAATTAAATAAATGGGCCGGCAGTAGTGTTAAACGTTGCCCCACGTCCAGCGTTTCAATAGTCATAGTTTAAAATACTTACACAATGACGATGTGAGTAAATTCCCCACTACAGACGAAACGTATTACGTATACCGTGCGAGAAACGGATTGACGTTGAAACATCTTTCTCTCTATAATACGTCCTATGGTCACGCTGTCATTATTTGACAGCGCCTCAATGCCCTTTGTGCCTTCAGCTCTCACATGCAACATTTTCCAAAAAGCTAAGGATAGTTCTGATCGTTCCGATGTTTTATAAAGGCAGCACAACTCGTGCTACGGCAGCAGGTTGAAATTTATTGAACGATATTGATTTATTTTTTCCATTAGTGGGACCAAAATAAAACTGAATAAAAATGAAACGTGCACGGCAGCCGTGTTGCCCGTCGACGTTTGGTCCCGTGCATGTTGTGAAACAGGATGACGTCCCTCTCGCTGCACATGTAGGCTACGGCTGCGCTGGGAGCGGGTCAAATAGACACCACGGTAATTAATCACCATGGCAATGGCCGCTGATTGATTTTTATTTTCTTAATAGATTTTGATGACGGTATGCGTCACTCACCCCGCATGACACCAAACACGGTTGCCTTTTTTCTTTTTCTTACCCGTTTCTTCCCCAAACGTCTTTGATTGCAAAGTGAACTCACTTCACATCCGCCGCATCCCTCCGGCCAGCGGCGCGCGCACACACAATCAGCTTGAAGGGAAACAGGTCGGGGACATCTATGAAGCCTCCCCATCCTCCATTTCTCCCAGTGCGCATTCGGTGAAAGCGCAGCTGCATAGGTTGCTTCTCTTCTCCCCGCCCTCCCTCCCCTCAGGCTGGTGACTCATGTGTCTCATTGAATTAATAGTAACACCAGTGTAGCACAACAGGGAAGAAGTGTAATGTGACAGCACCTTTGTAAGTCAAACGTCTTAGTCATCACTGCAAAAGCACTGAATCATTAAGGGTTTTTTATTATAATAAAAAAAAAATCAACAATGAATCAGAAACCGGTCAAACAGATGTTAAAAGACACATTTCCACACCGAAGTGGTGAGTGTTTAGCCGCCAGAGGCCTTGTGGCTCCGGTAGGGCGGCCCCGGCACCATCACTGTACCATTATACGCATGTGTTGGTCCTCTGACAAACTGAGGAATAATACGTGTTGCAAGTAGGAATACTTCAACCACTAAATGTACATCGAACCGCTCGTCACCTTGAATTATTCTGTGGAGGTTCTTGAGGAAACAGTTACACAAATGGTCATTTTGTCAGGGGAACTTTACCTTTAACAGACAATATCTTTCATCTCAAGTGATTCAAAATAGTATTTTTCACCAAACCGCTTCCATCAGTCCGTAGTCAGGGGAACTACAATTATATTTATTTATTTATATATATATATATATATATATATATATATATATATATATATATATATATATTTTTTATTTTTTTATTTTATTAAACTTATGTCAAAGAGACTCCAGTTCAGGTCCTTCCACTATCAGCATGTAACCACAACAATGGTTGCTACTGAAACATGTTAAATACGACTCTGGGTGAAACCGTGAGCTTCTCTGCCAAACAGACAAGACAAAAAAAAAAAAAAGTTATATTTTGTCATCTGCGTTCTGCTCCTCTGGAAATGAAGCGTCCCCGTGGACGGTGCCCATCCCGTCACTCAGTTCAGCTGCCGGATGATGGAGTTAATGTCCGTGCTGCGAAATCCTGGCTTCCCCAGGTCCTTCAGGAGCCCAGCCTTGTCCTTGGCGGCGTGGCGAGCCACCGACAGCCTGAAGGGCAACAGGAAGTTGTTGGTGGCACGGAAGCCCCTGCCGACAGAGTAGATCTCGTGTATGAGGTCCTCCAGGCAGATGATGCCGTGTTTACCTGAGAAAAGGATATTGACATATTAGATTAGTTTCATAGTGAAATATTAACAACCTCAAATAATGACATTGCTGTGTTAAACATTACTGTTGCTGGAGACTCACCCATGTGCTGCTCGATGAAGGTGTTGTCCGTGAGGGAGACCCTCCTCCTGCCGACCCTGGTCTGACCCCGCTTCAGAATGAGCTCGCGGACCGACTTCAAGTTGGGGAATCTGAGGAAGGGATGATGGTGATTAGGGTACAGCAGAACATAACCCTGAACAGAGTTGATTCGAGCCCAAGCTACTCACCCCCAGGCAACATAGGGCTCCACCATCTTCATCATGGCCACGGAGGTCTTGTTGATCCTGACGAAGGCCCCACTAAAGATCTTCCTCAGCCTCAGCATCTGGACCACCTTCATCACTTTGGGGCTGGCGCCATTAATCCTGGTGGGGAGAGGGTGATAAGTGTTGACCAAACTGAAGCGGCGGTTTCTTGTGACCATATGAAGATGCAATCATTTAATTCGGTCAATTATGTTTATGTCAGTGCTATTTCACTATAAATACATAAAGCTTAAGCAGAGCGGGATCAATGGGGGAAAAAGGGCATGACTGGTCTAATTAGGGATGCAACGATACCATTTTTTACAAACCGATACCGATATTTTTATGTGTACTTGCCGATACCGATACTTCTTAGATTTGGTCTCCATGAAAGTGCAATTAATTTGGAGGCAGATTTTATTTTATCCTCTGCAGATTATGTCAAGCCTATAGTACAAAATTAACAGAAGGCTATCCCAAGCTTTAAACTTCTTGTGGAAGTCCCTCTAAACATAATGTAAGCGATAATATTAAGGATCGAGCAATTATATAGGAAGCTGTGTTCCAAGTTATGTTTCCGGTGCTTTTATTGTGGAGGGAGAAACGGAAAGGAAAAGAGTGGAATTTTGGGATATACGTGTGTGAAGGAGATAAAAAAGTGGTTCAAGTTACCCTGCAGCGTGTTTTCATTTTATTAGAATTACAAATATAGACACACAACAGACACTCGGCTACAATAATATCATCCGTAGCCGCACAACAGCGTCTGAATGAGGCCGCTGCCAGCGCTACTTCAGGTGGATCAGCAGCCGTTTGATTCAAACCGGCAGGACGGCGGTGATGACGCGCAGAGCTTCTCAATTATAGATGTATTAAATATGGAAAATTTCAACTCTCGCGTCTAACGTGCCGCCGGCGTAAATTTGAGTCTGTCGCAACCACACGCGTCTGTGCATAGACTTTACATGTAATCTGGTCGCGCGAAACATTTGCGTCGCGTTGGGACGGACTGATTACAAGTAACTCCGGGGCTGTCAGCCACTAACAAGAGCACTAATATGTCATACACACGTATGCAACACCGGTTAATAAGCACAATATCGATAAAGTCTTGTATTGTACTCGCTTGAGACTGTTGAGACAGAGAAGAGTGTCTCCGGCTCCGCCACGGGGTTGCTTCTCCACAAAGCGTGACCAGTTTGTTGTAGTGAAATACTGTTGAGTGAGTATCGGTTCTTGGTATCGGCCATTGAAACCGATGCGAGTACGAGTATTTAACGCAGTATCGACCACCGATACCGGTATCGGTGCATCCCTAGGTCTAATCCTTTTTAGGATTGGGGACAGCGACGAGGCCAAAGAGGTTGCAGAGGGTTTAACATGAACTTAAAAACTAACAAATTAAGTCATCATATTACATACATTTTTAACATACATGACATTTTAGGAGCAGTGTGCTGCTGAGAAGCAACGAGGGGTTCAGTGCCTCGCTAAGGGACACTTTGAACCGGCTACCTTGTGGAGGACGACCACTCAAATGTTTAGAGAACATTTAAATACATTAATTCAATTCAGTTTATTTTGTATTGCCCAAAATCACAAATACAGATTTGCCTCTGAGGGCTTTACAATCTGTACACATACGACATCCCTGTCCCGGGACCTCACATCAGATCAGAAAAATAGTGAAAACCCTTTTCACAGGGAAAAGAAAGGGGAAGAAACCTGAGGGAGAGCAACAGATGATCCCTCTCCCCAGATGGACAGAAGAAATAGATGTCATGTGTACAGAATCAACGTAACAGAGTTACAGCACATTCAATGGTTAGGAAAGTGGTTCAACATTGCAGTGTTTCCCCTACCGTTATAATAGGGGGACGGGGCGCCCCCTGAAGAAACCCTGCGCCCCCCTGTAATTTTCTCTATAGCGTCAGATCACAACAGAAGTAATTTAAGGTTCCCTTTCCTATTTACAGGTCAACACCTTGTTCTTTTATTAAACAATAAATGTTCTTATGTTATTGATCGTATCTACCCGACAGCATGTCATTTCTGTCTCTACATGGTCACGCGTTTACAACTACTTTTCTCTCGGTAACGCGCACGGCGGAGTTCCGCCCCGATGCGATGCACAGAGACACGTGCGCGCACACAGGTGCGCAGAGAGCACTCCCATCAGCTGGCAGAGAGCGTCGAATAATATGTTGCATGGAAAGAAAACAGATATATCTGCGTTTTTTAAACGCTCCCAAGGTAGTGAAGATGGGACAAGTCGCTCTCCTGCGAGTAGCTCTCCTGCTCCGAGTGCAAGTGCAGAAACGAGCCAAAGTGCTTTTGCCTTTGCAGTCGAGGTTATTGTGGAGAACTGAGGCAAACAAAACCAACTGAACAAATTGACAACCCAATTTCAGCCAAATGATGAATTTAGGGCGGCAACTAACGATTATTTTAATAATAGATTAATCTGTCGATTCTTTTTTCGATTAAACGATGAATCGGATAAAAAACTAAAAAGCATTATTTTTCCAACCCTTAATTCAAAAACAGAACTGACGGTGCAAACATCTTCAGAGCTGTTAAAAGAAATAATTAAAATAAAATGGACTAACACAAAAAACATGTATGCTTTACATCTGCCAAATATAGAGGCCTTTTTTTAAATAAAGTGCACAAAAAGATGTATATTTTTGTTTAAAGGGACCTGGGCTGTCAGAACAATAAATAATTTATAAAAAATAAAGAATACAAATCAGAAAACTTAACAGGATTTGTTTGAATGTCAGAACTTGTTCTCTACACTCACAAACGCATACACACACACACACACTCTCTCTTTGTTCAGACAAATTGCACTGTTATAACTAACTGGTCACGCTGTTAACGAGCTAACGCTAACTGGTCAAGCTGATTGCCCACCCTTGGGCAAACTACGGCCCGCGGGCCGGATGCGGCCCGCCGAGTATTATGAATTATAAATTATAGTAAAGACCGCTGTAACGCTTCTCCGTTCCCGACTTGAGTTTCCCGAAGCACGATGACGGCAAAAGACCAGCATCGATGTTTCTTAACTCAAGTCGGGAACGGAGAAGCGTTACAGCGGTCTTTACGTGCCGTGCGGCAGAGGACAGCTGTGCCGTGCTTTCTGCAGCGCATCAGGCTGCGAGTCCAGCTGCTGCTGTCTGCTCACCTCCACCCCTCCCCCACAGGCAAGCGCGCCACAGAGACATGGTCCGTTTTATACGGCGTAACGAACGCACATCAGACCCACGGGACTCATGTGACATACAGGGTTCTGCCTGCCAGCCTCCTGCCAGCCTCCTGCATTGAGCCCCTCTGCAACAGGGGGGCTTTTTTTAGACAAACTGCTAGTCAAGTATCAAGCACCAAGGCAAGTTATTTGCTAGCATTTAAATTAGCAAAAGCCAGCAAGCCTTTCTCTGAAGGGGAGTTTTTGAAAGAATGCATGGCAGAGACAGCAGGTCTCTTGTGTCCAGAGAGCAAAAACAAATTCGAAAAATTGAGTTTCACGCAGGACAGTGACTCGGCGTGTAGAACTAATTGACGAAGACTTAGCCAGCAAGTTAAACAAAAAAGCTGAGTCATTTAAGTTATATTCGTTAGTAAGTAATGTAAGTTCTCTTTATTTTTTAGTTATTGGCTTTTACTTATAATTTATATTGGTTCACACAAACACTCTATCCATCTGATACTGGCCCGGCCCGTCTGTCAAATTTTAAAAGTCAATGTGGCCCCTGAGCCAAAAAGTTTGCCCACCCCTGTGATAACCAGTAAACAGCAGAAGAGCTGCTGGAGGGACGTTACCACGACTAGCCACGGCGCCTGAGCCTCAACAGGAAGTGCCTCTACCAGCTGCCACGAGTTGAGCTCCTACTGTGCTGTTGAATGGCCTTCCTCCGCATCAAGGACTCCAACATGTTTACGTCTTAGGGGCTGAATCATCACGTGCTGCTCCCGTGTCGTGTCTCTTTTTAGATGTATTTAGTGTGAAATGCTCCACACGTTGGATGACTTGGGTCGTTCTGGTTTCTCTGCTTCCGCCATGTTTCAGAACAATGGTACGTGGATCCGATGGTCTTTCATCTACCTCCTCTGTGCTCTTTTTTTTTTTAATACTCAAACATCTCCGACTTATTGAGTGGCGTAATAGTCGTGCGACACAAAAAAAATCCATAATGAAATGTGTTGCCAATTCTTTTAATAATCTAATTTTATCGATTTGTTGTTGCAGCCCTGGGTGAAATCCCATGTGGCGTAACCATCACATGGCCAAGGCTGTGTGTGTGTGTGTACACAGTGAACACATCCTGCTCCCACAAGACCCAAAGCACTCACTGTCTGATGCGGACGGCAAATGCCAGCTTGCTCTTGGCGGGGGGCAGCGGGGGCCGCGGCCGGTGCTCGGACCTCTGGATACGGGTGTCATCGCGGTGCCTCTTGTGGCTGTCTTTCAGGAAGTCTTCCAGGCGCTTGAACTTCAGTGGCTTGCCTTTAGACACCTGGGAATCACACGCAAATCAGCACACAGGCAGCAGGTGTGTGTTTGGTCTTCACAGGTTGCCCACGTTAGGAGGACAGTTCGTGATCACGTACCTTTCTCTTCTCAAGCAGCGCGAGCTTGGCTTGCGTGGCTTTGATGGCCTGGTACGCTTTCCTCTTCTTCAGGAGATACTCGGGTACGAGCTTGATCACTTTCTGTGGTCTGACACACACACACACACACACACACACACACACACACACACACACACACACACACACACACACACACACACACACACACACACACACACACACACACACACACACACACACACACACACACACACACACACACACACACACACACACACACACACACACACACACACACACACACACACACACACACACACACACACACACACACACACACACACACACACACACACACACACATTAGAAAGAGCCCGGCTAGAGGCACTTTTCTTAGTGGGCTCGAGCCGACATTTCACCCGTTCAGCTAGCGCCGCATATCGGCGCCGCTGCGCCGAGCCTCCGTCTCCGCTATGTACCCTCGGAGCCATGTGAAACCAAGCTCCCCAAGAAACAGCCTTTTCTCGCCATCAGCCCAAAGATATTGGTCTCGATGGATTCACTAAAGCATATAGTTCATACTGAGACTTTAAACCAGACAAATACATGTAGAGAAACAACGGATGGAGTCAGATAAGATGAAAGAAACAAAGCGTTCACATACTCAGCTTCGGCCATGGTGAAACCGGGAGACTCCAGCGTCGCTTGGTGATGACGTCGTAGACTACTCTTGTTTTATTTCCGGTGGACCGGCAGCTGTACGGGGCCACACCGCCACCCAGCGGTCAACAACACACATACCCATGGTTTCCAGTTATCTATCTACCAACCTGGCTTTCCCTCGTGAGGTTTGCTCTCTGTTGACATATCAACATGTCAGTTTTTCATGCGTTGAGGAAAGTATTGTGAATGACTTGGTTAGGTCAGTGAGGTTGAGAATAACTATTCATGGGCCGTAACCGCGACAAACAAATCTGCGGCGACTTCTTGTTTTACACAGGGAACAAACAGCCTCTGAGGTCAAAGGTCGTGGTTTGTTGAACTCATCCGCCTCCACGCTCGCCTGCTCCGTGTGTGTGCTTTTGTGGTCTTTATACTTCCCTGTTCATGACTGATAACTAAGAAGGTAGCAAGCTGCAGATGAAAGCTGCTAAACAGAACTGCAATGTAATTGTTCTGGGCAAACAAAAGAAAACATGCTTTTAGTTCTGCGTAGGTTTCTTTCCATAATGCAGTTGGCACAATAATATGACAACAATCCTGTTAGTGGCAAAAAAGTGTTAGTGGACGCACATTGACAGGTGAACATTGACCGAGCGATTACATACACCGCAGCCCATTTAAAAATGTTGTCCCCCATTTATCTCTGAGACACAAAAAATAAATACCAAAGTTACTCTGCTCTGTTTAACTTGCTCTGCTCCAGAAAAAACAAAATCACATTTTTCTTTCCTGAAAATCTGGTTAGGAGGCAAAAAAAGGTCTTGTGGATGTTGCAGCCAGTCTTCCCTGGTCCAGACCAATAAACTATTCCTATCGTCTTAGCGCAGCTTCTAAGCTCAAAATGAAAAAAATAAATAAAAAGATGATCTTCTACATATGAGTCAGGAGTCTCAGTGCTCAGCTGTATATGTGTATGCGACACGACGACAGGCGCTGCAGGTAAACAGCTTAGACAGGATGCAAAAGGCCTTCCCTGCTGCACTGTGTGCAACCACACACACACACACACACCTCAATCACATGCAACTTGCACACACAACAGATGGCTAAATCAGCTCGTCACTTTTAGAAGCCGAGATATCCGAAGTGTCAGCGCAGTGGATTCTGAATAATTTCAAAGGAGTGATTCGCACCATAATGAGGTGTTTGATAGACGCATCTGTTACGTAAGAGGCAGGAGAGCTTCAGTGTGACCTGATTTTCATTGCGTTTGATGCAGTGATCAGAGCTAACAGCTACGTGAGCAAGAAGTTCTCCCTAACCTCAACGTATGATGGGAATCTGGCAGTAATGTTAACGTGTTTGTTTTTTTGTATGTTTTCAACTTTGTGTTTTCTGGGGAATGATACCGCCCCAGTTGCTTGCTAAGACACTTATTGTTTGTGTTATAAGATTGTTTAAATGTTCTGTTTAAACTATAGACTGTATACAAGAAGTGGACATATTTTTGCTCCCTCATTTGAAGGTAAATATAATGGACTAGTACATACAATAGGACTCTTACATGACGTGTTCATATTAAAGTCAGTGGAGTTTTTCAATAACATTCAGTTGAGTTTTCCAAATGCATTTTTGGCGCTTTGAACAGCACGAGCCGAGTGCCATTTAGTCCCATTATACTGAAGAGAAGAAATTTGTATTCTAGATTTTGGGATGAATTGTCGCTTTTAAATGTAATCCCCTCCTCAATTCCCTAACGAAGATGCAGACAACCCATAAAAACAAGAAAACTGGACAATAGAAAAATGAAATACTTATATACAAAAAATATAGTTAAACAGATGATAAAATTAATATTACAAAATGCTTTAAAAATAATAACAAGTTATAGATGTAAAGAAACTATCAAACAATGGCAACAACTGAACACAGAAACAGATGGCACTTCAGTCTTATATAACTGGGTTGTACTTTCTGCAGTGCCTTGGACAAGGTGTCAGCTATCTTTCCCTTCGCACCGCTGGCTCGAGCCGGAGAGAGATGATGTCTGATAATGAGGGAATCCATTTGGAAATCTGAAGTGTAACCACCCTAATATGAACAACCTTTTGGTGACTGTCAGACCAAAAAGTAGAAGTTTTCTCTGAGACTTTGTAACATCCCTTAATGCATAACCAGGTTAATGAAACATCAGGTAATCTAAGAATACAAATCAGAAAGCATACATGTATTAATGTGATTATTGAATGATATCTGTGGAAACCTCGTCTTTCAATACCCTCCCATTTCACACAGGTTAAAATCAGCTGGAGCTGGATGACAGTCAGTGTTTACTTAAGAACACATAGTGTTTTACTTAAGGCCACATCGTGTTTTACTTAAGGCCACATTGTGTTTTACTTAAGGCCACATCGTGTTTTACTTAAGGCCACATCGTGTTTTACTTAAGGCCACATCGTGTTTTACTTAAGGCCACATCGTGTTTTACTTAAGGCCACATCGTGTTTTACTTAAGGCCACATCGTGTTTTACTTAAGGCCACATAGTGTTTTACTTAGGGCCACATTGTGTTTTACTTAAGGCCACATAGTGTTTTACTTAAGGCCACATTGACTGTGCTTTTCATCCCACTCCTCTGCTAGAAGGATGCCACGCTGCTACAAGGCTATTTGTAAAGGGTTAGGTTTAGGGTCCCTATGGTGAGAAGGACGGCGCTGGCCATGAACGCCAACCCTGCAGATGTGAGTTCACTGACACCTCAACAAAGTAGAGCCATGCAAAGCTAGTTCAACTCTTTTCTGCTGCACATTTTCAAAATGTAGACGCCATTTATATTAGCAATGGGCTGTGTATTGCTGAATCCATTAGTAAGTTTGTGCATTAAGTCGTTTTAAGTTCTTCTTCACCATGAAGAGGTTCTAGTTTCAGGTTGCAGCATTAAATATAAGGAAATGCTTAAGTTATTAAGGACTTTTATGATCTGTAAACCAGTTACTAGGAAACACTTAGTGCTGTCCAATCAACTGTGTGAACAGGAGCACCACATGCAAGCAAAAAATATCCATCCATCCATACCCCACCAACGTATTGACTTGGGACCAACCAACAAAAGGTCAAAGGTTTCACACATTCCTCCAGAGGGCCACGGGGCCCATACTTCCTTAGCACACCCCTGTACCTCTGTAAGGACTACATGATGGTCTAGGGATCTTCTCTTGGAACCCCTGACTTGTGTACAATAACCCCTGTAAACACTAAGGGAAGCACCGCACACCGTCCGCCACTAGGTGATGCTAGAGAGCCATGCTGAACACAGTGCTTCCATTACCATGGTGATGATGGTGTGGTCCTGATGCCCCTGCAGGCCGAGTGTCCCCGTAGTAGATCTGGGAGGAGACAGAGCACGGGGGTCCACCTTGGGCTCAGCCATTAGCCTGCAGGGAACGTTCAGAGTCTCTCTTTAAATAGATGATGGTTGATTTGACTGGGCCGCTTCAGCCGGAGCATGCCTAATAGGTGCATGGGCTGGCGCTCGCCTGAGCAACATTACAGTCAACATCTGTCTCATAGAAAACCGCCCGAAGGCCTGCTTTTAGCACCCAAAGTGTCTCACAGCGGCTCTTTTAGCAGCAGCTCTGGAAGCTTGAAGGCTTTCGGTCTCAGCTGTAGTTGTAAGATATAGTCTTGTTGCCTGTTTGAGGAGTGAAGCAACAATGCTCCTGCTCTCATCCTTTACAACGAACAGTTGGCTGTCGTTAGCACTTTCTATGACGCCCATGTCTGTAATAAATGGGCCAAAACATTTCCACTCCCGACTCGTCGAATGCAGACGCTTGGTCCGTGGCCCTCGGCGTCTGATACCTACGGGGCACCCTTTAGTGGACTTCCAACGGACTCCAATGTAAACCCATCAGTGTCTTTATTAGACGCTAAAACCAACTGCTGTGGTATAAAGAGCAAGAAAGACTGCACAGGGCGGGTGGGAGATGTGGTTTTATGGGTCAAACAAACACAGGACTTCCACCCAGGAGACCACTGTTCAGGTCCAGTGTGAAATAAAGGTGCTTATTTAACCCAAATCTCCTTTTTTCCTCAACCTAACCAAGTGCTTTGGTTGCGTAACCCGCGGGACAATATTTTGTGGCCCCCTACTTGACATCAAAGATTAGTGTTAGTGCGGCCCGTGCGTTATTCTCACACGCACCTTTTTGCCGAGTCGTTGCGCGAGTCGTTGCCCTGGGCGTTTTATATTTACAACGCGAATTGGCAACCAGTGTTTACCCTACATTTAGTTCCGCCCCGATGCCACAGGCACCTGCGCGCGCACACACACACACACACACACACACACACACACGAGCATATCGAGAGGCTCTGGAAATGTTCTTCCAAAAGCCCCGAAAAATACACTGCAGCAGCAAAACGTGCACACTTTGTGGTTGTCATTAAAATAAATGAACACCATGTTTCCTTTAAGTCAGTATTTCTCAAACTGGGGCGACAGGTGACTGCAGCAAGAGCAAATGCAGAATTCTTTTATTTCAAGACAGTGGCGGCTGGTGGAATTTTTTTTTGGTAGGGCCATCTAATCAATTTCAGAAAACATCCCGTATGATTCAATGCAAAAAAAAACATATCACGCATTACTACTTTGCAGTTAAATATTTTACATTTATTCCAACACTTTGACACATGTATTTATACATTCCAGAAACCAACGTAAGAGCTGAGTACAAAGGGACAAAAACGATATTTGTTTGTTTACTCCTTGTTTGCATTAATAGCATACAGACACAGAGCCAACACGTATGCTAATTTACGTAAAACTTAATTACATTTATAACAACTTTAACTAACCTTGTGCCTCTTCGGGGGAGTGTTAATACCGTTACTGTTTCTATTTGTATACACATTTTTAATATATTTTCCGTGGCTTTCGCCATTCAATCTGCGCACAATGAGACTTCCTTGTTAACTCCGCGAGCCACCTTCAAACTAAAAGCATCTCATCTTAAAACAGGAAACCAGATAAATGTAGCGTAAGGCAGACAAAAAGCACGCAACAAAAACAACAACATTGACTGACAACCCGTTTCTAAAGCCAGAACACACATTGGGTTTTACATATCATATAATAACCGACAGCATGCCGTCCCTTTGACGTGCCTTTAAAAATGCTGGCTGTGTCACGGTGCTCCCCCAGTACAGCGTCTAGGGAGGTCTCGTAGTGCAAAACTCAAAAGCCCCACAAAACTTCACACAATCAATTATTTTGGATAAAGTGTGCCCGTTTTTATCTACCGCCACATTGTGTTTCTTCACCGCAATCCTGTGTCCGTCGTTCAGCTGGGTAGCGATGTTCACTTAGCCTGCTGTGCTAGCTTGATGGAGTAATCCATGTGTCCTGGTGTTCTCATGTTGTCTTCATTTTTCTTCAAGTGCTTCATGTCCCGTACTCCCATATCTGTCCATGCTGGATCTGTCCCTGTCGATTCAAAAAGCAATCACGGAAAGCAAAATACGGTGTTAGCAGGACTGCATCCAGCAGCTAGCTTAGCCAAACCGTGTAGCCATACAGATGCTGCTTCCTTTTCAGGCCAGTCTGTTGTCTTATGCTGATCTGGGACCAGTTGTTTTACCGGTAGTTTCTCCGCCAAAGTTCTTCTTTCAAACGGGTCTTGGAGGAGAGCTTTTACCGAGTTAGGGTTTGGTTTTCTAGAAGATCAGTGCTCGCAGTCGACCTCGCCATTGTCATGGTGTCGTTATAGTGGCGCCTCACGCAAGAGACTAGCCCCGCCCCTGACGAGAACAAGAGACGGGAACGCGCTGCGCGTTTTTTAGAACGCTGATTGGCTAAATTGTATATCACTTTCTATCTTTAATCAACAATTGGCTAAACTGCTTTTAATCCCGCCTATTTTGGGGCCAAAGCGATCTGGCCCAAGACGGGCACGCGAAGCTGAGACGTGCACGGGCGTAGTGCACGGGCGCAGTTGAGACGTGCACAGGCAGAGAGGATGTGCAGGAAAAGCATATATTTTGCGCAGATATCCTATTTTTACTAATATTACTGGGTATATTCCATATTGACAATTTGTATAATTCATGAATATTATTATTTTTATAATTCTTTTATTTTTTGAATATTTTTTCCCCTCATTAGGAATGGATCCAGGGGGGGCCGGCCCCATGGCCCTCTATTGGCCAGCCGCCACTGTTTCAAGAACTTTATTGAGAACTTCACATATTACAATTACAATTTTACAATTACACTATTTAACGTTCACTCAATCTGTATTACTTAACTTATCATATGCCCATTTGCCTTTTGTAAATTATGTTTATAGTTCCTGCTTATAGTCTACCTACATTTAATGCACAAATCAACCTGTATAACATACAATACATGGCAGAATGCATGTACCTTCGGGTAAATATTTATGTTACGCCGTTTTAACATGTTACGCTTGCGCATGCAATACTTGCCGATTCTTGTCACCTTGCCAAGAGATGATCTCCGTGAGACCCCCCCCCCCCTCCCCCCCTAAGGCGGTAAACCTGGGGGAAACACTGAGCAACGTTAGTCAATCGGTTGAAACGTGATTCCGGAGTGACACCAAGTGGAAGGAAAATATATCCTGTCACCCAGACCCAGTGATGTCTTTCTCAAAACCTGCTGGAAAGAAAAAGGTCGGTGACGAGCACAGACAATTTCTGGAAAAGTGGGAGACGGAATATTTTTTTGTTGAGCACAGGGGCACCCCGACGTGTCTTATATGCACAGAGAAAGTTGCGGTGCACAAGGAGTACAACATCAGACGGGACCGGACTGGACGGGGCTTGGGACGGGACCTGACTGGACTGGGCTTGGGATGGGACCTGACTGGACTGGGCTCGGGACGGGACCTGAACGGACGGGGCTCTGGACGGGACCTGAACGGACGGGGCTCGGGACGGGACCTGAACGGACGGGGCTCGGGACGGGACCTGAACGGACGGGGCTCGGGACGGGACCTGAATGGACGGGGCTCGGGACGGGACTTAACGGGACTGGGGGGACATGTGTCGGCCGGACCGCCGACGGGACTCGAGGGACATGTGTCGGCCGGACCGCCGACGGGACTAGAGGGACATGTGTCGGCCGGACCGCCGACGGGACTAGAGGGACATGTGTCGGCCGGACCGCCGACGGGACTAGAGGGACATGTGTCGGCCGGACCGCCGACGGGACTAGAGGGACATGTGTCGGCCGGACCGCTGACGGGACTAGAGGGACATGTGTCGGCCGGACCGCCGACGGGACTAGAGGGACATGTGTCGGCCGGACCGCCGACTGGGCTAGAGGGACATGTGTCGGCCGGACCGCCGACGGGACTCGAGGGAACAGGGGCCGGGACTAACCGCGGCACGGGTGAGGAGGCTCGGACCGGGGCTGACAGCGACGCAGTCGGGAGGCTCGGACCGGGGCTGACAGCGACGCAGTCGGGGGACTCGGGACCGGGGCTGACAGCGGCACAGTCGGGAGACTCGGGACAGGGGCTGACAGCGGCACAGTCGGGAGACTCGGGACAGGGGCTGACAGCGGCACAGTCGGAGGACTCGGGATCAGGGGCTGACAGCGGCACAATCGCGGGAGCTGGGACCGGGGCTGACAGGACCGGGGAGCTGGAGTCGGCCGGGACGCCGACCGGACTGGTGGACCATACCCCCCCCTCCACGGACGCCTCCGGGCGTCCATGGGTCGGCCAGACAAGGGTGGGTGGAGGGGGAACGGCCGGAGGGCTGAGCTCCCTCCCGCCGGTCGGCCAGACAAGGGTGGGTGGAGGGGAAACGGCCGGAGGGTTGAGCTCCCTCCCGCCTGTCGGCCACAGGAAGGAGACGGGAGATGCAGGAAAAAAAAACCCACTCACCGCCGGGATGCTGGGCGCCGCTGTTGTTGCTGCATCCTGCCGGTCCAGCCACCGAGTCAGTCCCTCCAGCCTGTCCATGATCTGATCCAAGACCTGCTCAGTTCTTCCGACGCGGGCCTCTACGGAGGCCGGGTTCGCTGGGTCCATACTGTTGGTGGTCGGGTGATTCTGTCAGGGTACGTGACGGGACCCAAAAGCAGACGGCAAGTGAGGCAGGGAAGTTGGTGCAGAAGTCGTGGTTTATTTCAGTGCATACACAGAGTGACAGGTGGTGGTGGCAATACTCAAGGTGGAGCGTAGCGTAGCTCAGGAGTCCAGACAGACGCTCGGCGTAGTAGCGTAGCTCAGGGGTCCAGACAGACGCTCGGCGTAGCAGCGTAGCTCAGGAGTCAGGTTCGTAGCGTAACGACGAGGCGAGACAGAAGCTTGGCGTAGCACGGGATGTGCCCGGACATGAAGGGCAAGGCAAGGCATGCAAAGGAATCACCCGACAGCGTGATTCTGGGTGGAGGCTGGTTTTATCTGCTGCTTGAACGATCTGCAGCTGCGACTGGCGGCGCGCCCTTCACCCGGCTGTACTGCATTCCCCTGATTGCGAGAGGGAGAGAGAGAGAGAGAGAGATTCTGGTCGCCGCCAGGGTTACTGTGGCACCCCCTTGTGGTGGTGCCTCTAGGACCCTCACAGAAATGGACTGGTGGTACTTGTTCAAAGAAAACTGGAAGAGGAGGGTGTGGAGGAGGCCATTGCTCTGCACTGCATTATCCATCAGCAGGCCCTTTGCAGCAAATGCCTGAAGTTTGACAATGTAATGTCTGTTGTTGTGAAATGCATCAACCATATCAGATCCAGGGGCTTAAAGCACCGGCAGTTCCGCGCCTTTTTGGAGGAAATAGAGTCAGCATATGAGGATGTGCTCTACTTCACCAAGGTACGTTGGCTCAGCAGGGGAAACGTCTTCAAGAGGTTTTTTGAGTTGAGAGCAGAAGTGAAAGTCTTCATGGAGAAGGATGGGATGGCTGTTCCTGTGCTCAATGATCCCAAATGGCTCATGGACTTAGCTTTTCTGGTTGACATCACACAGGAGTTGAATGTACTGAACAAGAAGTTGCAAGGCCAGGGGCAGCTCGTCAGTGCTGCCTATGACAACGTAAGAGCATTCTCCACAAAACTTGTGTTATGGAAAGCCCAGCTCTCTCAGACAAACCTCTGCCATTTCCCAGCATGCAAGGCACTCATGGATGTGGGCACACCATTCAGTGGTGAGAAGTATGATGATGCCATTATAAAGCTACAGGAGGAATTTAATCACAGGTTTGCAGACTTCAAGACACACAGAGCCACTTTTCTTATTTTTGCTGACCCCTTCTCCTTCGATGTGCAAGATGCTCCTCCTGTGCTTCAAATGGAGCTCATTGACCTGCAGTGCAATTCTGAACTCAAGGCCAAGTTCCACTCACCAGGGAGGTGAGTGGAAAAGCAGACAAGCTTGGACAATGTTTGAGCGAATTGCCCCCCACCTTCCCTGAGCTTTCCAGGATGTTCAAGCGGACCATGTGCCTTTTCTAGAGCACATATCTGTGTGAAAAGCTCTTCTCCACCATGAACTTTAATAAGTCAAAGTACAGGTCCAAACTTACTGATGAGCATCTTCAAGCCATACTGAGGGTCTCAACTGCTTCCTCCCTCAAGCCAAATGTGGCTCAGCTGTGTGAAAGGAAGCGCTGCCAGGTCTCTGGCAGCAAGTACTAGGCAAGAGAAGCCCATGTTTTGAAGAACCGTTCATGTTCTGAAGAACCCGTTCTTGTTCTGAACTGTTAATGAAGATCGAGAAGATTGGATCAGTTGTAGGTTTTTGTGGATATGAACATATACTTTTACAACTTCATTTAATTGTTGCATCAACCTAAACTATCCCCTCCTTACTCGCTATGCAAAGCATCGTGGGCAACGGTGCCCAATCTCGAGTATCATTGCTCTGCATGCACTTGTTTAAGGAAATCTGAACCTTCAAGCGCTGACGGCTCCCGACACCAGTCCTGACGTGGCCGCAGCGTCCTGAAGACTGGGCGTGATCTTTGTCCTCGTTAAAACATTCCATGGAATCAGTGTTAAAAAGGGTCATTCTTGTTTGGTACCTTTGTTTCACATGCAATACAAGACATAGAAACAGTTTTCCATCACGGTGGGGTCCTCTAACTGCTCACTGTTTACGCCACGCTGGTCTTTCCCGTGGCATCTGATAGTTGCAGTGGGTGGGCGGCAGAGTAAGAGGCCATTGAGTTGCACAAAGAAAGTCATTTTTCTCTTTGATGAATTTGTCACCAGCGTCTGCTTCCTTTGCAAGAAGAAAAACAGGCCAAACCTCCTCCAGGCCCAGGTGCCGGTTTGGCTGTCCGGGTACCCCGGGGTCGGGTGGGGTGGCTCCTCCCGCCGCCCGTCAACTTGTGGGCCCACAGCCGCCAGAAGATGGGGCAATCCCTCCCGATCAACACCGGCACCGGCAAATTGTCCACCACTCCCGCCGTGACCTCAAAAGCGCCCCGGGTGGTCGTCACCTTAATCTGGGTGGTGGGATAGCTTCTGGATCCCCCATGGACACAGGCGACTGGGATCGGTGGGCCCCAGGGCCCCCTGGCCAGCCCGGGCCGCAGGAGGGTGACCGCACTCCCCGAGTCCAGTAGGGCCTCCGCGTCCTGCTCCCCTACCTTGACGGGGAGCTTCGGGGCCCTTGCGCCCTTGTGGGCCCAGCACGTAGTCAGGTAGCTGCCGGTCGGCGTCTGGGATTCTGAGGAGCCCGCCGTCGGCATCGGCGCGTCCGCCCCTGGGCAGTTCCACGCTAGATGGCCCTCCTGGCCACAGGTGAAGCACTTCCGGCGGTCCGCATCTCCGAGGGGTCGGCCGGGCGGGGGGCCCTCGGTGTCTCTCTTCCTCTCGCTTGGCGGGCCTCCCGGGGGGCGCGGTCGGCGGGGCCGGGGGTCCTCCCCCTGACTGCTCCGCACCAGCTCCACCGTGACCTGGTGGTTTTCCACCAGCTCCACCAGGGCGTCCACCGTCTTTGGGCTACTGCGGGAGGCGTGTAGTTTTGTATCTCCGGGGAGCGCCCGGATGCATCGGTCGATCACGACCCGGTCCAGGGCGGGGGGTCCCTCTCCCGTGGTTAGCCAACTGCGGGTCAAGCGCATCAGGGCGGCGATCTGCGGCCGTACGGGCTTGGTCGTGTCGTAGGTCCAGGCGTGGACTCGCTGTGCCCGGGTCTGGAGGTTGTGGCCGTAGTGGGCTAGTACGGACGCCTTCAGCGCCCCATAATCATCTGCGTCGGTGGTGGACAGGTCCCTACAGGCTTTCTGGGCGTCTCCGGTCAAAAAAGGGCTCAGGATCCCTGCCCACTCTGTTTCGGGCCAGCGCTCCCTTTTCGCCGTTCGCTCAAACACTTCCAGGTAGGCTTCGACGTCGTCCTCCCCCGTCTGCTTGGTGAGTACCCGCCCGGGTGGCGTGAGCCGCTCGGGTTTCACCATCTGCTGGCCCAGCGTCGTCATGGCGTCCTGCAGCGCTTGAAGGCTCTGGGTTTGTTGGGCTTGGGTCTGTATCAGTAGAGCTAGTGCGTTCTCCATGGCGCGGCGCGTACGTCTCTCTGCGTCCCTATTTTACTCTGAACCGTTCAGTGCTGGATCACAGCGCCCACATTCTCCACCAAATGTGGTGACCAGGGATGAGATGGCAAGGTTCAGGAGTAAAATAGGAGACAACACGATAGATACGAGTTTAACAAAAAGAGTAATTTAATGTCAAAACGTGGGGAAGCGGGGGATGGGGTAAATCCAACTTAAAGCTCTTCCCGTCCGGGGTCCGTCGGCTCACTCCGTAGTGGGGCTGAGTCCTCCTTCCTACAAGCAGAGCAGAGCCGAGAGGTGAGTATGCGTTTTACCTCCCTTCTGATGCAGCTCCTCTCTTGGGGTTTCCGTGTCCTCTTGTCGCCTCCTGCCGCACTTCTCTTCTCCCGGCTTCCCAGCTGCAGATATACCTCCCTAATTGGGGATTGCTGGCAGGTGCGTCCAGTGCCAGTTTCCCATTGGCTGTAGTGCCTGCACTGGGAAGTACCTGTCGTCGATCACCTCCCCCAACCGGAGCCTGGGGATCCTCCCCCTGTGCTCCGTCTTCCTCCCTGGTCTGCCACAATACACATCTGTTTAGGTTGGCAAATGATTTTAACAGCTATTAGGATCCTTTCGCAGCCAGGGGAATATGCAGCGCCTATAACTAGTGGAGTAGTTTAAACAGTGAGAAAGACTGTGGGAGGGGTCCTGTGTTAACACAATACGTTCAAGCAGGAGACCGGTGTTTATGTCCCCAAGTATTGTTGAGGGAATAAAGTAGAGTTGAATATACTTTTTTTTTAATTCCCTGATGGTCTGAATGATTTGGTAATTCGGTCGCTAGTCGCTTTTGAGAAATAAAGAGGCTTTATTTAAGTTGCTGAATCTAGCGATAGAATGTTGCCTGCTTGGTCAGATCGGACCTTCTCCAGACTCGACTTCCTCTTTTTATCCCCTTGATGGACGACTACAGGCCTTTTCTCACAACAGGCATTTTGACAAGTCACAGACAGAAATACCAGCTGCTTCATCAGGGTTTACATTCATCATCTTTTAATGCTTATTTTCAAGTCTTTCTTTTGAAAAGCGGTGCGGAAAGTTCCCCATGCTTGTAGTGTTTTTTGCATTCATCGAAAAAGAGTTGACCTCTCTCCATTTTTAATCGGACATGGTTCCGAAGGCCAAGGCGACAACCTCTACTTCTTCTTCTACTCTTCTGGATCACCCGCCATGCGCAGCCTACAGCGCTAACTTCAGACTAAGCTACCCTGTTGCTCCAAACCAGTTGAGGGAAACGCACCTCATTTATTGTTTGCAACATTTCAAATGTCCCCATTATATTCACTTTGACAATTGAATGGGAAATCGACTCCAGTCATGACTCACTGAGCCTTCATTAGAGTCACAGTGCTGTGACATGCCAAAGGCCAATGGAGCTACGGCAGAGAGAAATAAACTGATAGCCGGCTTGTGTCGGGCTTTGGATCCATTGGTGTGGCCCTTTCATTGGCTTTCTTGATAGGAAGAAAAATATAGAATATCATCAGACTCATATTTGAAGATTTTTCACTTTGGTCTTTAAAAAAAGACAATCTGTCATTATTCATTTTATGACAGTTCCCATCTGTATGTTGTGGTAGTTTCTGCCTTATTTCCCCACTGTTACACGCACACGCACACGCACACGCACACGCACGCACACACACACACACACACACACACACACACACACACACACACACACACACACACACACACTGCAACTCTCTGCCTTCTCACCTCTGTCTCCCTCCCTATTTCTGTGAAGGCTGGCTAATGACACTCTTCCAGATGGCTTGCTTCTGTGACTGTGTGTGTGTGTGCTGGACAGGTTTAAAAAAGGATCTTTCATCTTCCTCTTTCTCTGACAAAAGAATGGGTCCGGTCAGCACAGCTGTCTATCTGCCGCCTCCTCTCTCCGGCCCCGTCTCCATTAATCCCATGTGTTTGTGCTGCGCAGCTCAAGTCTTGGCCTCACACTCGTCTCCACCTCTACACCTATCAGTCATGTGCAACCGCTTCTTGCTCTCCCACACAGCCCCATTCTCTCTATCTGTGTATCACTGCTCACTCTCCACCCTCCTGCTGCAACCGTTTCTCCCAGTTTCTTCTCCCCTTTGGTTTTCTGTCGTCCAATCTCCTTCTCTGTATCTCTGAGTCTCTCTGTGCTTCTTGCCGCCGCCGCCTCCTCCTCCTCCTCCCGATCCCTTTGTCGTCTTTCCGTTGCTGTGTAACAGAGTGACATGTTTGGCAGCTCTCTCTGCTCTCTCCCCTCATAAGGAATCACTGTCCTGACCCACTTCCCCATGCAGCCGCTGCCACACATAGGTGAGCGACTGTGAAACAACTTGTCACCAACTGCCAATGAGAAAGATGTGCAGCCTACTGAATATGACCTAACTGCACAGGGTTTGATATTATACCTGGGAGTAAGGCGCTCGTCTCGCTATCGGAAAAAAGTAGTTCAAATGAGCGCTTAGTTCCGGGTTTCCTCCTCCGAGCTATAACAATGAATCACTCCCTGTAATGTTGAAGGGCTGTTAGTGCTACAGATCCCACTGCGAGTCAACAGTTCCCTCTGCAGCTCTGTGCAGCTTTAAAGTCACTGAGAGGAACTTTTACCTCGAGATGAACAGTCTCAATGTATTACTGATGCCTATATATGACCTACATAAGTAAACGAGATCATCAGAGAGGAGATTGGTTATTTCTACATAGTTATTCTCAATGCTCGTCATCGGTTCCATTGGGTGGGATTCCAGCCAACAGCTGGCCCACGGCGGACAGCTCCAGATCCCAGAGGAGACGCTACTGCCGGTCCTGGAGTGCTCCTCCTGCGGCCAGGAGCAGGGCTTTGCCTCGCTATGTGGGGGCCAAAGCTGGCACCACGCCGGTAGGAGGCCCAGGCCGTACTGCTCGGCCCAGCTAGAGGGAAGGGAAGGCACGGGAGAACCAGGACTGAGCCGGACAGACTGCCCTGACTCGGCTGCAGCAAAATAAGAGGTTTTCTAAAGGGGACCCTGGTGCCGAAATCCACACATTTTGAGATCCTCAAAGTTGCTTTAAGATGCTCTGAATGTTGGTCAGTTTTCATCCAAGCTGGTCTCACCATTTCTTCCACAAGAAACTGTGAACACTCAAACCTGCAGAGCAAGAAATCCTCTATCCCCAGATGAAACCTTAAACTCACATTAATCTGTGCTGGCCTCCTTAAATATCATATTATAAAAGGTCAGATGGAAACAACTTGCATGTGATTATGGATTGATTTATTTTGACCCATTTTGATGCAAAAAACTCTATGAGTGGTGATTTGTTCGCAGGAACAAATATGAATATATATCCACACTCGCAGTGTCACATAATGGATGTCTTTGTTATTGGGAAAACCTGCTTAGAATTCTTAAAACTTCATTACTCAATATTTGCATATGATTTGTGGTCCTTGGCGGCGTTGCGTCTTTAACAGCGGTGCAAAGCAGCAGAGGACCCTCATGGCTTCAGTGATTAAAATATTTAAATCACCTCTCATTGCTCATACAGAACGTAATTACTCTGTGATTTTGTACCTCAATCTGCATCGTGAACTTTTGCATTATCAAACAAAGCACAGCCGAAAATGTTGTGAACTGAATGCTGCAATTTGGATGAACAAACGCACCTCACGAAAGCTTGTTATGCACTGTGACCATTATATATACCTGCACATACTACAATGCACTCTGTTTTGAATTGATTAATTATTAAATAGTATTATTAATAATAATACAATTAATAAATAATACATAATATTAATACATATTAATACCTTACAATTATAGTAAATAATACATGTGAATAATACATGTAAATAGTAAATATTAATAATACATATTATTATCATTTTTAACCACAGCAATATACTGGCATAGTAATTTACTGTTAAAACGTAACAATACCTTGTACTGTGAAATGAAGGAACTCATTGGCAGTATTTTACTTAGTTTACAGTCAAATCATTTACAGAGTATCTGTTCCATTATTCAACGCTCAGATCAACAACCTGAAGAGCGAGAAAGTCTGCGTCAGTGGGACAAACAATCACAGGACTGTTACTCAGTAGACCAGCGTTAGTGTCCCGTGATGTCACGTGGCGGTGGCGGTACCTCCTCAGCATACTTTACGCTACCAGCAGACGTATTTAAGCCGTGTTACATAAAGCTAACTGCCTCCAGTTCACTATGTGAACCACGCGTTGCAACATTAAACGCTTCAAAACAAAGTGCAAACCTTCTGCGTCATGATGCACACACATCCCCACAAATATATTGATGAAAATATAAATAGATGAAAAGCAGAAGCCGATGCTGGACTGCTGTGAAGTGCTGCGTCACACACCACTGGCTTCAGGCTCCCTATTGGATTACTTTCAAACTTATTAAAAGTGGAAAACTAGAATGCAATGTGAGTGTTACATAGGATATATCACTGTCGATTTTGATAGTTATGAAAATCAATAACTGGATAGAATATAATACATGCATCCTAATCTGTTTTTCATGCTCTGTGTTTGACCGTCTTATTATTTAATTTTTATTTGTCTTGAAACTAAATGTTTTAGTTTCTTTTGTCATATTTGTTAATAATATTGTTGTTATTTTTTGGGAAATGTTTTGTCTAACTCCATGGCTACGACCTCGCAGAAATGCCTCCGCCGCCCAAGAGGCAAAATATGACAAGCAGGGATGAGGTCACATTGTGAAAATGTCCACACACACGCACACGCACGCACGCACACGCACGCACGCACACACAGCCGGCCAGCCAGCCAGCCAGTAGACCAGGCAGCATAACATGGATTGATGCCATAATCTGTGGATGCCACATTTCTCTGGGCTCTGTGACATTGCAGAGGTGGCGGCTCCAGGAGTTTCACACCCTGCTCACTGACTTGCTCTGTTCCCACACTGCAGCAGCAGCAGCAAGTGTTTTATAGCTGTGATGAGAGAAAGAGAGCGCCTCGTATGCTGAATATCTCCCTGTTTCAGAACACAGGGAGGGCTGATTATTTTGCAGGGCTCTCTGTGATGTAAGAAAGTATAATCTTTGCATTTATAAAATCTGATTTTGGAGCTCAGTGTCAGTGGAAACCCAAACGGGCCACAGGGCTTCTTCTCTCCGACTGAAGAAGTGTGGACTTCTTGGATCTTGGCTGAGTACATTCTCTATAGAGGTTTCTCTGCTATATTCCTATTGTACTTGCTGTATTAGTTATACTATTTGGGGAACTATCTCTACTAGACTGTTAACCTGTACTGTCATTTCTACCTGAATTGTTTGAGCCGGGACTTTGCTTTGGTCAAGTGACTTAAACGCAACTGAACTAGCTAGGGTTAAAGTGTACTTCTGTAATCCAACTGTACTTGGGACTAGGCTCTAGTTTTACTTTCTACTTTAGAGGTAAACAGATCCTGTCCTTGTTCACTTTTGGCAAAAAGCAGCTGTTCTTGTGAAACTCTCACCTCACTGATTAAAGGGAAAGCCTGCTATTGTCCTGAGCCAGAGCACTCTCGATTGGAGCCCATCTCACTAACGACCTGGGGCGTAGTCAACTCAGCTGACTCAGCAGCTACTTAAAGCAGCTTCAGGAACCCACTCCTCAGTGTGCAACTCTCTACTGGAGACTGGTGACAAGATTGCTGGACTTCTTGGATCTTGGCTGAGTACATTCTCTATAGAGGTTTCTCTGCTATATTCCTATTGTACTTGCTGTATTAGTTATACTATTTGGGGAACTATCTCTACTAGACTGTTAACCTGTACTGTCATTTCTACCTGAATTGTTTGAGCCGGGACTTTGCTTTGGTCAAGTGACTTAAACGCAACTGAACTAGCTAGGGTTAAAGTGTACTTCTGTAATCCAACTGTACTTGGGACTATGCTCTAGTTTTACTTTCTACTTTAGAGGTAAACAGATCCTGTCCTTGTTCACTTTTGGCAAAAAGCAGCTGTTCTTGTGAAACTCTCACCTCACTGATTAAAGGGAAAGCCTGCTATTGTCCTGAGCCAGAGCACTCTCGATTGGAGCCCATCTCACTAACGACCTGGGGCGTAGTCAACTCAGCTGTAGATAATTATCGCTATCACCGGTATAGAAGCAGGTGTCGGATTGAAGCGTCAGCTGTAGCGTCAGTGAAGACTCATCGTCTGAAGACTCGGAGGATAAAGACAAAGGAGTCTTTTGTTGGAGTCAAGACTCGGAGGATAAAGACAAAGGAGTCTTTTGTTGGAGTCAAGACTCGGAGGATAAAGACAAAGGAGTCTTTTGTTGGAGTCAAGACTCGGAGGATAAAGACAAAGGAGTCTTTTGTTGGAGTCAAGACTCGGAGGATAAAGACAAAGGAGTCTTTTGTTGGAGTCAAGACTCGGAGGATAAAGACAAAGGAGTCTTTTGTTGGAGTCTTCGGGGCGGCTGAGCATTAACACTTCTCTGTGAAAATGTGCTTCCCGCCCATTCCCGTGTACATATCAACTCGTAGATACTTTAGACCTCGGACCCGTTCTTACTTGCATCAAAATCCTTCCGCATGGATTTATCCCTCACGCTCCACACAAACCCAACACCTCGTCACAGGAGGCCTCTGGAACTGCCAGTCAGCTAACCGCAAGGCAGACTTCATCTCTGGCTTTGCTATCAAGCAATCTCTGGACTTCCTGGCTCTCACTGAGACCTGGATCACACCAGACAATACATCTACCCCTGCTGCTCTCTCGTCTGCCTTCTCCTTCAGCCACACACCTAGGCCCACTGGTCGGGGTGGGGGCACGGGTCTACTCATCTCCCCCAAATGGAGTTTTTCTCTCTACCCGCTTCCATTGCCTACACCACTGACTTTTGAGTTTCATGCTGTGACGGTTACCCATCCGGTTCAACTGAACATTGTTGTTCTCTACCGTCCACCTGGTTCCCTGGGAGATTTCTTGGAAGAATTAGACGTCCTCCTATCGAATTTCCCAGAAAACGGCCCCCCTCTCATTCTTCTAGGTGACTTCAACATCCAGACCGAGAAGTCATCTGACCTGGTGCTCCTACTGTCTTCCTTTGCTCTCTCACTCAGTCCTTCACCTCCGACTCACAAAGCTGGAAATCATCTTGACTATATTTTCACCAGAAACTGCTCAACATCTAACCTCACTGTAACTCCACTTCACGTCTCCGACCACTTCTTTATCTCCTACTCTCTCCCACTCTTGGGAACTGACAACCCTCCCACAGCAACAGACTCTGCACCTGTGCGTCGCAACATTCGCTCCCTCTCTCCCTCCTCTCTGGCCTCATCTGTTCTGTCAGCCCTTCCTTCAACCGACTCTTTCTCACTCATGCATCCGAACTCTGCCACGGACACTCTCCTCTCTACTCTGTCCTCCTCTCTTGATTCTCTCTGTCCTCTTACGACACGTAAGGTCCGCAACTCCCCTCCAGCTCCGTGGTTGTCAGACCCGGTCCGTGCTCAGAGAGCCACTTTGCGAGCATCGGAAAGGAAATGGCGAAAATCCAAACACGCAGATGACCTGCACGCCTATCACTCTCTTCTCGCCTCCTTCTCTGCCTCTATCTCTGCAGCCAAAAGCCTGTTCTACCAATCCAGAATTGAATCTTCTTTCTCTAACCCCCAAAAACTCTTCTCCATTTTTTCCAACCTCCTTGACCCCCCCTCTCCTCCTCCTCCCTCCACCCTTCTACCGAACCACTTTGTCGACTACTTTACAAAAAAGATAGATGACATTCGCTCCTCATTTACTGATCCCCCTCCCATAACTACAGCTCCACTAACCCTATCCGCCTCCCCTTCGCTTTCCACTTTCACCCCCCTGTCTCCCGATCAAGTTCTTACCTTGGTAACCTCTGCCCGCCCAACCACCTGCCCCCTTGACCCCATCCCATCTCACATCCTCCAGTCTATTGCTCCTGACCTTCTTCCCTTTCTCACCCATCTTATTAACACCTCCCTCTCAACTGGTTGTTTCCCTAACTCTCTGAAGGAGGCAAGAGTTAACCCTCTCCTGAAGAAACCCACTCTCGACCCGTCAGAACTCAACAATTACAGACCTGTCTCTCTCCTTCCCTTTCTTTCCAAAACCCTGGAGCGAGCTATCTTCAATCAAGTCTCCTCCTTCCTCCATCAGAACAACCTTCTGGACCCTCACCAGTCTGGATTCAAGGCAGGCCACTCAACAGAGACTGCCCTCCTTGCTGTCTCTGAGCAGCTTCACACTGCGAGAGAAGCCTCTCTCTCCTCTGTCCTTATCCTTCTGGACCTTTCTGCTGCCTTTGACACAGTGAACCACCAGATCCTTATCTCCTCCCTCCAGGACCTGGGTATCTCAGGCACTGCGCTCTCCCTCCTCTCATCCTACCTCAGCGATCGGACCTACCGGGTAACCTGGAGATGATCTGTGTCTGACCCTTGTCCTCTCACTACTGGGGTCCCTCAAGGCTCGGTCCTCTCCTCTTCTCCCTGTACACCAACTCTCTTGGCTCCGTCATTCGCTCGCATGGCTTTTCCTATCATAGCTATGCTGACGACACCCAACTCATCCTCTCGTTTCCCAAATCGGAAACACAGGTAGCAGCACGAATCTCGGCCTGTCTGACTGACATCTCACAATGGATGTCCGCACATCACTTGAAGATTAACCCCGACAAGACGGAATTACTTCTCCTTCCAGGGAAAGTTTCCCCCACTCACGACCTGACGATTACTTTCAACAACTCAGTCTTGGCCCCGACCCCGACTGCCAGGAACCTCGGTGTGACTCTGGACAGTCAACTCTCCCTGACTGCCAACATTACCGCAACAACTCGTTCCTGCAGATTCATGCTGCACAACATCAGGAGAATACGTCCACTTCTCACCCAGAAGGCAGCACAGGTTCTCGTCCAGGCTCTGGTCATCTCGCGTCTAGACTATTGTAACTCCCTCCTGGCGGGTCTACCTGCTGGTGCCATCCGACCTTTGCAGCTCATCCAGAATGCTGCAGCTCGACTGGTCTTCAACCTCCCGAAATTCTCACACACCACTCCGCTCCTCCGCGACCTACACTGGTTACCGGTGGCCGCCCGCATCCGCTTCAAAACACTGGTACTGGCGTACCGTGCTACGAACAGATCTGGTCCAGTCTACATCCAGGACATGGTAAAACCTTACACCCCATCTCGTGCGCTCCGCTCGGCTTCTGCCAATCGCCTTGTAGCTCCGTCGCTGCGAGCTAAACATTCAACAAAGTCTCGACTGTTCTCTGTCCTGGCTCCTCGATGGTGGAATGAGCTCCCCATTGACATCAGGACATCAGAAAGTCTCTACATCTTCCGTCGCAAACTAAAAACATATCTTTTCCGACTATACCTTGAATAAAGGATGTAGCACTATAGTAGCACTGGAATGGCTCTTACTGATAGCACTTTGTAGTCGAACCTTTGACGAAATTGTACCTTCTTGATTCTTGTTGTTCTGATTCTTGTTTGTAACCGTAGAATGCACTTATTGTAAGTCGCTTTGGATAAAAGCGTCAGCTAAATGACATGTAATGTAATGTAATGTAATGTAATGTAAAGGGAGCTTTTTAACTCACGACGTGGACAGACATCTGGAGAATCAAGTGTTGTTGTTCAGGTAAGTGGAACCCAGCAGGAGGAAATAACAACAACCACAGGACGGAATGAAGCTCCCTTCAAAGCTTTTTCCTCCAACTCGGATCACTTTTCAAGTCGTGTGGGAGGAATTGAATGCACCTCAGGCAGTTGGTTTGTTGAAACAATAATCAGGTTTGAGTTTTTCTGCTGATGAAAAGCAAGTCAATGCAATGTGTGGCCCTGTGGTTGTTGTTTCTCTGCTTTCCTCTTAATGCTTGAATGGATTGTCTCTTAACTCTTTAAAAAGGGGCTAGTTGCAGATACATTTTCACATCTCTCTGTGGAAAGTATTTTGGCAAATCATTTTAACCTTTTGCCCCTCACCAATGTTTTAGCCAAAATTGCAGATGCTTTTTTTTCTCATATTAAATCCTGATTATCTCCTCATTCACAAGGTCTATTTGAAAAATTTAAAAAGCTATAAAATACAGAAGACCCTTGTGAAGATAGATAATAAGGCCATATAATTTTTTTTTAAAAAGATGTATTCTTTGAAGAAAATTATGTTAAAAGTTAATTCTTATTACCTTACACGTCGATATGAACTCTTTAAAATACTATAAGATAGCTCAATATTGTAGGAGTATCTGTGCGAAGTTTGGCTTTGATTGAGTGAAGTTAAGTAATTAATAATTATTTTAGTTAAATAAATGTTGAGAACTCATGTTAACTCTGCTCAAGCATGAAAGTTCCCTGAACGGGGCTCGTTTCACTGCAGCATGGTGCTCCTTGGCCTTAGCTTTCAGTAGGGAGCAGGAAGGCCTGGAATATTCATATTTCAGCCATAAGTAAGTCAATTTTCATATTTCTTGCTGGACACAAATGATATTCCTGTGCATATCTTTGCGATGCTTTGTGTGAGCGTGGAATGGTTGGTATTGGCGGACTCTGTAGGCTCTAAGGATTCTAAAAACGTTGAGTTTAGCCTTCTAACCTTTTTAATCAGCATTTTTCAAAACTCTGGGTCCATACTTAGTCGTTTTTGAGTCACTTTAAGTCATGCTTATGGTTTATGTTTATACTTATTGTGTAATAGTGTTATAAACATGACACAATTAACTTATATTGCCTTGTGGTGCAGGGATTTGACATTTTTGGGGTTTTTTGTTTTATTTATTTGATTTCTTCTTATATTTTTTTTGATATGCTCAATCCCAGAGGCTGAACCCAATGTTCCAAGATCGGGTCTGATGGGGGTATATATTAAGAAACGTCTCTTTTTTTTAATACCCTTTACACAGCTGTAGTTTTAGTTGGACACTAAATAGAAAATAGGGTAAATCCCCATATATAATTGGAACTTTCATAGAGGATTTAAATATGGCACTACATGACAGTTATTGCAATGGAGAACCTTTACACTCTGGAAGTCACATTGTAGCTGTATGAATTATGCCCCAAAATATTTATGCACAAGTGTCTTTGATCTATATCTATCTATTTTTACGTGATTATAGAATAATTAGACTGGCAGTTAGAGGAACATTCTCACCTCTTTAAATTAAAGGATATGAAATAAATGTACCAGCAAATCACAAATCATCACAATGAGCTTGAGTGGCCCACAAGGAATATTTTTACTTCACAAGCATCGGCAATTCGTCTGCAACAGCTGCCATTCCCTGCAAAATAGCACATTGTATCGTACCCCCCTGTATTTTCCAGTCGACCTCTTGACCTCTGAGCCAGTGCGCTGCTCTGAGAGACGGTCAAACTGCTGGTTTCTCACTGGTTTCTCACAATGATCACGATCGCTATTCAAGGTTAGCGTAGCTGCTGATATACTCTAATTCTGTCAGAACTGGAGAGCATTTCTTCGATGAAAAAAAGAGCTGTGTAATACACTAAAAACCTTTCTCTAAGGTAAATATTTGAAAGTTTGATTGACAGATCGTTTATCCAATCGCCTGCCAGGTGTTTTCTGAAAGTGTCTGCCCAGTTTCTAATGAAGGCTTCTCAGAAGGTTCTGCGTAACAAACCACCTGGTGGGTCCGATTAGCTCTTGACATCTGGTTACATGACAGAACTTTCTGCCCCAAAGCTACCTCTCTCTCTGCCTCCCTCTCTTACATCCTTGACCCTCCAGGGAGATGCAGCACTTGGTGTGGTTCATGCTTCTGGGCCTATGGATGGTGCAGGCTGCGGAGGCATGTCCCGATGTCTGTAAATGCTCCAGGAAATCCGGTCCAGAAAAGTCAGAGGTCAATTGTCATAAGAGGGGGCTTCGCGTCTTTCCCTCCAAACTGCCACCTGATGCCTGGATCCTCAAACTAGGTAAATACAAGGGTTACTCATGTCAAATACTAGGATTGTTAATTATTGTTAATAATGTATCTAACATTTACTGCTGGTACACATAAGTATTGTGGGACATGACTGCATCGGTATCCAACTTTTTTACTTAAAGGTGAGAATGGTATCACAGACCTGAAGGCTAACGCTCTGAGATCAATCCCAAAGATTGAGAGCATCAACCTGGAACGGAACGCCATCAAGTCCATCCACCCCCAAGCCTTCTCTGGCGCAAAGCAACTGATGCTCCTCAATCTCTATGGCAACCACATCGCCAACCTTACACCGAGGGGATTCCAGGTAAAGAGTTTTTTGGAGAGGACTCCATGCACAGCAATCCTGATGCAATGATCTGACCACAAACAAATATATGTTTCGCCTTCCTTCCATGTCTCTAGGACCTCCTAAACCTTCGCTTCCTCATGCTGGGACATAACCAGATTGGCATCCTCAAACCTCAGATGTTTGCTGGAATGAGGAACTTGTCGGACTTAGACCTTCCTCTCAACGCGCTGACAACGCTCCCATCTAATGCCTTTAAGCCGCTGATCGCCCTAAAAGTTCTGGACCTTTCCCTGAATCGCATCCAGAGGATCTCTACGAAGGCCTTCATTGGACTCAGACAGCTCATGTTCCTCAACTTAGACAATAACAGGTCATCACACATGTCCTTCAGTGGATTCTTCTATATAGCTCTCAATGCCAGACCTACCACCACTTATTCTTTATTGGACGTACAGATTTGTGCGTCATCATCCATCATCAATGTTCTGTCTGGTCATAGAGTTTGATATGATGTGACAACCCTTTGGTTAAGGTTTGGATAGGTTGAGGCACAATCTAACCAAGTAGACAACAAGTAACTACAGTAGCATTGTTGCAGATAAAGCAGTTAAAGCAGGTCTGACTGTGGCAAACAATTTCATAGTTTTACCTTTGCTGTGTTTTTACATTGCGGAGACAAAACAAGATACAACTGAACCACAGAGAGGAGTTTGTTATGAAGGAATGCCTTCATCGCATTTTGAAAAAAAGAATGGATTATGTTTTCATATTGCCCAATAGACATTTTACATTAATTCTGCAGTGTATTGATGTTCATTAAGGAATTCTGACTCTCCAAATCCAGTCTGAAGAACATTCCTGCTGAAGCATTCAAGCCACTGCGAGCTCTGGAGATGCTAGTTCTAGACAACAACCTTCTGTCCACGCTGAGCTCCTCAACTCTGGATGGCCTGGGCAACTTGCAGGTAACATGAATAAATGTGGCGTAAAACCACTAACTTACTGTAAGTTTAAGAATGTATTTTTAGCTAATGTCTGTAAATTAGAACAATCAGGTGACCTTACCATTAATAATTTGTATAACCACTTGCATATAGTTGTTAGTATGTTCACTGAGCCATACGTCTCAAAAAGAAAATGTGCTGACTAATAATACAGGAACTCTACCTGAGGAACAACGAGCTGGAGCACCTGCCACCTGATGTGTTCAGGAACATGGCCAAGCTTTCTCAGCTGGCTCTTAGTGGAAACCGCCTGAAGACAGTGGACCGAAACATGTTCGCCCATATGCCTGGTACGACCACCACATTTTTTTACAGGCCCACTAATGGGGGACTCGCAATAGTAGTGGTAGAAATGACTACAACATTTACTGATTTTCTTTTTCTGACCCCCGTCAGACCTGAAGAAGCTCTCCCTCCACGAAAACACCTGGCAGTGTGACTGTAACATTGTCTCCTTGGTGCAGTGGATGGGGCAGACCAAGGCCACCCTGTCGCCCCGGGACGCCTTGAAGTGCACGAGTCCTCCGGAGCTCCGAAACAAGAGCCTCTACAGCCTCCAAGCCGACAAGTTGTTCTGCCGCGCCTAAAGCCAGAAAACCTTTACTAGACTGAATATTTGGGCAGTGAATTAAAAAAAAAAGAATTCTCAACGCTAATATATTTCCTTGTTGTGGAGTCTATCTTCTCGACTTTAAGAGCAGCATAGTGATGTTTTCAGCTAAAAAGTATTAAAGAGCTTTATATGCAATTCCAACCCATATGGAAGCATTGGACCCTTAAACCTGCAGTTAGAGCATGGAAATAACTAAAAACTGAAGTTATGATGTTTTCATTGAGCAGAAGGACATGTGTGCATCACTGTTGTACTCTCCACCAGCAGTGAACAAGTGCCGTCGCTTAACATCAATTTCAACACTGAGATTAATATTATAATCTCATATTGCTTGTCACATAGAGCCTCCGCAGGTTTGGAAAGTGACGGATTACACGCAATGGGATTATATTAATCCGATTCCAGGAAATGGTTTCTGTAATCTTTTATGGTTGATGTTTACAGAAAAAAAAGGCCTTTTGGATAGTGTGCACGGCAAACATCTATGAGTGAAGACGTCTGTAGATAATGAAAGTTTATTGAAATTTTAATCTCAAAATTAAATTAAAAGATGATGTTAGGAAGATGACCCAGGCTGATGTTGCCACGCAGCCCAGCATTAATACACTACGTGGACACCTGAGCATTGTGGTTATTGATCATGGCATTAATCTTTTCTCCCGCCAGATTTCAGAACCTGGCTGCTGCAATTTGCTCCAATTAAGGCCAAGCAGAATTAGTCTGATGTATTAGATTGTAAGTCTATGAGAAAGTGACTTTACTCTCTTGATGTATTCCATCAGTAAACATTGTAAACATGAGTTTATGTCTCAATCTCTAGTTTCAAGTCTTCTTCAATACAGCATGATGTTCATTTATATACCATAAAGCAGGAGATGCAGGCCAAACCAGAGGCTTTAAAACTGCGGTGGCAGGGCCCACTTCTTATATACAGTCTATGATTCAGCCGCAAGAGCATTAGCGAGATCCGCATCCCATTTTGGTTGCATTGCACATTGCACATTGCACATTGCACATGCAGGTGTGATGTGCCACACTCACACGCATTAGACCTTCGCTACTCCAGAGTGTCCACCTCTGCACAGCTCCTGTGCAGCCATGTCATACATGTATTCAAACATCCGCGTTGTGTCAAAACAAAGTTGTGTTAGAAGTCAGATGGAATGGAAATGCTACTTCAGTTGAGCTCCCAGGTTTTGCTTCCCGTGGCTCCCATAGTTCCTGAGCCCACAGACCCAGAACAAAACTACACAACTTAATTTTCTTACTTTTATAATAATAAAGAACAGTTCCCTCCCTCCCTCCTCTGTCAGTGCTCACTTCAAGTTATACTCTGCGATTGTCATACTGCAGCCTTCTTCGTCCCTCTGTCAGAGACACACTCCTCCAGTTCAGTAGAGCGGAATTGAGCTGGGAGACGGGGGAATAGCCAGAGCATGATATCCTGCCCTCAGCTTTCTGTAATTGACAAGGCGACTCCCATCGACCTCCCCCACACAGGGACTTTGAAACAAAATCGCCTGCGTCTCCCACTCCGGCGGGAGAGATAATCGGCATAATTTCCACCTGCATTAAACCTGCTATTATAGGCTAGCGCCCGAGAACAATATAATAGCTGTGGCAGTGTTCCGGGCCTCCCTGGTGTCCTCTGACATGTTACGCAGCAATGTTTCACTTCCATCATACGCCAACATCTCAGCAGCTCACGAAGAGGAAGTTTTTCTCGTCCGTGTCTTTCTGATTATTTGTTTTCTGTTTGAAGATGGTTGTGGTGTACTGTTCTTTACACAACATGCAGCTGTTTTACATGTTCTTCTTCCAGCGGCTGTACGAGATCCCTTTTATCATGCATCAAATAATCTATTATCATGGCGTGTACAACATCCCGTTGCATTTTACCAGCTTGTTTTTTTTTTCCATTGAAATCAGGCTGCTGTGTTTTGTCAGGATTTCATCACTCCTTGAGGCGATAATTGGTAAATAAAAGCTGTACCCGAAAGATTCTGGTTGAATTCTTGTTGGCAATTCACTATGGATGCAAGATATGTTTAAAGCTGCTGCTGTGTGGCATCAGGATCAATCAGGAAAACACTTTCTATGGCGCCAATGCATCGTGGTGTCAATAATGCATCGTAAACATACTCACAATGTGATATAATCTTCTTATGTCAGTGTATAATTACAGTAAAAAGCACTTTGTATATGAATTATACTTTTTAATAATCCAAACATGTTATAAAACATTTTAAAATAACCTTGAAGGTTGGGCATCATACTACTTCATAGTTGCTGGTCTCTCACTGCCATTTATTTTGCAAAGACCACAGATCACAAAGATCACGGATCAAAGATCACAGATCATTAATATCACCTGAAGCAAACAGGCAAAAAAAAGAAATGCATGAAAAGAAAATGAAGAGGAGGAAGACTGAAGGAGGGCAGCTCCACCAGACTTACCATTAAAATAAATTGGCCTCATATTCCCCAAAGGCTCCAGTGATTGATATCAGAGTGCATCAGTACTGCCCACACTTTAAAGATGTTTAATGGAGGCAGACTGTGACATCAGCCCGAAATGACATCAGTGCACGGAAACAGTTAACTTCACTGGAATTATATCATTACAAATAACTATAACTATATATATATATACACTATATTATTTTGGCCTTTTTCTAAAAAATTGAAGTTGAGAAAAAAATGTTTTTTATATTGAAGCAACTTGGACAGTAAATAGAACATATAGAATGTGTGACATATCTGTGATGGGCCGGTAGATAAATCAGTAAATCAATAAGTTAAGTAAGATCCAGAATAACCTCACGAATAGTACGACATGTTCTTACCTGATTTTCTGCATCACTAACTTAATGCATGTAAGTTCTCATGGTAAAAAGGTGAGCTAAACTGTAGTCGCACGGCTTCATGCGGTGCAGCTCAACAAGTGTGCCTTCATAAAGAATATGTGTGGCACAGGGGCGTACATGGCTGTAGTGCAGGCAGTGGTGTTGGGGCCCGTAGGGTGTAGACACAATGTGTTGGGTGGAGAACGGGCGTTTGTTAATCAAAAAGATTAAAAAAATAAAGAAACTATAAAACTAAATGAATTGTATTTGGCATTTTCATCATATGCAGATATGCAGTGATGAATGCCTGACGGCGACCTTGGCTTGAGGCTCAACTCTCTCTTAGGCATTCATCTTGCATCTCAGTGCCCCCTCTGGACCCTGAGGTTATAGACCTTTTCATTACCATGCCAGGGAAACCGCTTTGGTCCAAGTTCACTTCCTGTCAGCTACTGCATGAGCAGGAAGGAGCCTTCCTATTTTCTTCTGCTCCCCTCGTCTCAAAGTCAATGGGTTTTGGGCTATTGGATTTTCTATTATCATTGGAATGGGAAATACAAAAGTTACCATTTATAAAGTTTCCAAGTTTGAAAAGTTGTCCCATGTGTTCTCGTGTCTCTCTTCTCACGCCACCCGGCACCGTCTTCTTTTGCGTCTACTTCACGCCACATTGCTGACTTACCAGCTCCGTTCTCGATTTAGTTTAATAAAATACTTTTGTTTTCAGAGTGACCTTGCATCGACTCCCTCCTTGTCAGTACGTGCTTTCCCCTGTGAGCACTTTGGTGTGAACCCAAGTGTTAGTGTGCGTGCGTCCTTACAAGGTCATGAAAATATGTCCTCAAAACACTGCAACTCCTTAGCTGTTAATATCTCACCAACAAGGGACGATTTGTTCCGATTAAACAAGCCTCGAGGTGGGCAGGTAAACCAGGGTGATCTGGCCTGGGACCATTTTGGCTCGGTTAGAAGCTTTTAAATGACGACACGGAGGACAGGAAACAGCTGCCTCGTACCAACAGGGAGACAATCACAGATTTACAGACAATGTCCCTCTTGTACTGGCTTTTGTTTACACAGTATGCTTTAAGGTTAGCAGAGATGCAGTGTTTTGATGTAAGAAGTCGAGAAGAAGATTTAGAGAGTATGGGGTGTAGAGGAAGAACATCACACATTCATTTATTTATGAGTGTTTCTGACTCCCTACCATCCTACTTCTGCCAGAACGTGCACGTACTTTGTGGTTATGCGTCAGCTATGTAAATACCTCCTCAGCTGCCCAATAGACCAAATAACTGGGGCACTCAGTGGGACCATTGTGGGACAAAGCATCCATGGAGTTGACCCAGAAAAAAAAAGCAGCTTTAACAGCTTCATTTGCTTTGTGGTTTTTTTGGCATCAAATGGAACATTTTTGACATTTTGTCAATCCAGTCTGTGAAACCTTGATGTTCCCACGATGGCTGACTGAGCCTTTTCACTTATTCTCAGGGCTTGGTTTCGGCCTGGCTAAAGGGCAACTTTAGAAAAAAAATGGTGAACCGTTCTGTGACCGTCCAAGGTATCTAAATGGGTCAGCACCAGCATCACAGGAATAAGCAGGCCAGAACCTTTTCTGGCTTTATTACACTTTTATTCAACCTCATAAATTGCCAACAGGTTCACCCACACTACTCCGCTCCTCCGCGACCTTCACTGGTTACCGGTGGCCGCCCGCATCCGCTTCAAAACATTGGTACTGGCGTACCGTGCTATGAACCAGTCTACATCCAGGACATGGTAAAACCTTACACCCCAACTCGTGCGCTCCGCTCGGCTTCTGCCAATCGCCTTGTAGCTCCGTCGCTGCGAGCTAAACACTCAACAAAGTCTCGACTGTTCTCTGTCCTGGCTCCTCGATGGTGGAATGAGCTCCCCATTGACATCAGAACAGCAGAAAGTCTCTACATCTTCCGTCGCAAACTAAAAACACATCTTTTCCGACTATACCTTGAATAAAGGATGTAGCACTATAGTAGCACTGAAATGGCTCTTACTGATAGCACTTTGTAGTTGAACTTTTGGACGAAATTGTACCTTCTTAATTCTTGTTGTTCTGATTCTTGTATGTAACCGTAGAATGCACTTATTGTAAGTCGCTTTGGATAAAAGCGTCAGCTAAATGAAATGTAATGTAATGTAATGTGTGAATATGTGTGTCAATCGGAGGTCAGATATTTTTTATTTTTACAGCAACGATACCAATTATTGGTAATCAAGGAGAACGATGACAGATATTTAAAACCAATTTATATATTGGAGTAAAAATCCATCGGGTGCTATGTAGACCGGGCGGCGGGCCGGGCAGGGGGCCTGGGCGAGCCGATCGCCGGCGACATGGACTAGCTCTAGGGACGTGGAACGTCACCTCGCTAGCGGGGAAGGAGCCGGAGCTGGTGAGGGAGGTGGAGCGTTACCAGCTAGATATAGTTGGGCTCACCTCCACGCACAGCGCTGGCTCTGGAACCAAACTCCTGGAGAAGGGTTGGACTTTGTTCTTTTCTGGAGTCGCCCAGGGTTAGAGGCGCCGGGCGGGAGTGGGGATACTCACGAGTCCCCGGCTGAGCGCCGGCGTGTTGGAGTTTTCCCCGGAGAACGAGAGGGTCGCCTCCCTGCGCCTACAAGTTGCGGGGAGTAAGGCTCTGACTGTTGTTTGTGCTTATGCACCAAACAGCATTTCGGAGTATCCGGCCTTCTTGGAGTTGGTGGGAGGGGTCCTGGAAAGGGCGCCGCCTGCAGACTCCATAGTTCTCCTGGGAGACTTCAACGCTCACGTGGGCGACGACAGAGAAACCTGGCGGGGAGTGATTGGGAGGAACGGCTTGCCTGATCTGAACCCGAGCGGTGTTTCGTTGTTGGACTTCTGTGCTAGCCACAGTTTGTCCATAACAAACACCATGTTTGAACATAAGGTGGCTCATAAGTGTACCTGGTACCAGAACACCTTAGGCCGGAGATCAATGATCGACTTCGTAATCGTATCATCTGATCTGCGGCCGTATGTTTTGGACACTTGGGTGAAGAGAGGAGCAGAGCTGTCAACTGATCACCACCTGGTGGTGAGTTGGATCAGATGGCGAGGGAGTCGGCCAGAAAGACCTGGCAAGCCCAAACGTGTAGTGAGGGTGAACTGGGAACGTCTGGCGGAGGATCCTGTCCGGGAGGTCTTCAACTCCCACCTCCGGAAGGACTTCTCACACATCCCGAGGGAGGTTAGGGACATGGAATCCGAGTGGATCATGTTCAAAGCCTCTATTGTGGACGCGGCCGCTAGGAGCTGTGGTCGGAAGGTCATCGGTGCCCTTCGTGGCGGCAACCCGAGAACCCGGTGGTGGACACCGGGGGTGAGGGAAGCCGTCAAGCTGAAGAAGGAGGCCTTTCGGGCTTGGTTGGCCCAGGGGTCTCCTGAAGCAGCTGACAGGTACAGGCAGGCCAGAAGGACTGCAGCTGCGGTGGTCACGGATGCTAAAACTCGGGCATGGGAGGAGTTCGGGGAGGCCATGGAGAAGGACTTTCGGATGGCCTCAAGGAGGTTCTGGCAAACCATCCGACGACTCAGGAAGGGAAAGCAGGGCCTTCCCCAGGCTGTTATCAGCGGGGGAGGGGGGCTGCTGACCCAGACAGAGGATATCGTCGGGCGGTGGAAGGAGCACTTTGAGGAACTCCTAAACCCGGTCAACATGTCCCCTGAACAGGGGGCAGCGCCTGAAGACTTGGGGTTGGAACCCATATCCCTGGCAGAGGCCACTAAGGTAGTCAAAAAGCTCCTTGGTGGCAAGGCGCCGGGGGTGGATGAAATCCGCCCTGAGATGGGGCGTCGGGCACAGTGCCCATGGACTGGCAGACCGGGGTGGTGGTTCCCATCTTCAAGAAGGGGGACCGGAGAGTGTGCTCGAATTATCGGGGTATCACACTACTCAGCCTCCCGGGAAAAGCTTATGCCAGGGTGCTGGAACGGAGGCTCCGACCGTTTGTCGAACCTCGGATTCAAGAAGAACAGTGCGGGTTTCGTCCTGGTCGTGGAACAGTGGACCAGCTCTTTACCCTTGCAAGGATACTGGAGGGGTCCTGGGAGTTTGCCCAACCAGTCTACATGTGCTTTGTGGACTTGGAGAAGGCTTTCGACCGGGTCCCTCGGGGCTTTTTGTGGGGGGTGCTGCGGGAGTATGGTGTGCCGGACCCGTTGCAACGGGCCATCCGGTCTCTGTACGCCTGCAGTAGGAGCTGTGTTCGTATCCTCGGCAGTAAGTCAGATACGTTCCCGGTGGGTGTTGGCCTCCGCCAGGGCTGCCCTTTATCACCGGTCCTGTTCGTGACTTTCATGGACAGGATATCTAGGCGCAGCCGTGGGGCGGAGAATGTCAGGTTCGGGGATCTCAGGATAGCCTCTCTGCTGTTTGCAGATGATGTGGTCCTGTTTGCCTCCTCGGACCATGACCTCCAGCATTCACTGGGGCGTTTTGCAGCCGAGTGTGAAGCGGCGGGGATGAGAGTCAGCACCACGAAATCTGAGGCCATGGTGCTCTGCCGGAAACCGGTGGATTGCTCCCTCCGGGTGGGGACAGAGTGCCTACCACAAGCGAAGGAGTTCAAGTATCTCGGGCTCTTGTTCACGAGTGAGGGTAAAATGGAGCGGGAGATCGACAGGCGTATCGGTGCGGCTGCAGCAGTAAAACAGGCGTTGCACCGGGCTGTCTTGGTGAAGAAGGAGCTGAGCCGAAAGGCAAAGCTCTCAATTTACTGGTCTGTCTACGTCCCAACCCTCACCTATGGTCACGAGCTTGGGATCGTGTCCGAAAGAACGAGGTCGCGGATACAAGCGGCCGAAATGAGTTTCCTCCGTAGAGTGGCCGGGCTCAGCCTTAGAGATAGGGTAAGGAGCTCGGACATCAGGAGGGAGCTTGAAGTCGAGCCGCTACTCCTTCGTGTCCAAAGGAGTCAGCTGAGGTGGTTCGGGCATCTAATTAGGATGCCTCCAGGACGCCTCCCTTTAGAGGTTTTCCAGGCACGTCCAACTGGTAGGAGGCCCCGGGGAAGACCCAGGACACGCTGGAGGGATTATATCTCCCAGCTGGCCTGGGAACGCCTCGGGATCCCCCAGAATGGGCTGGTAGATGTTGCGGGTGAGAGAGAAGTCTGGGTCAGCCTGCTTGACCTGCTGCCTCCGCGACCCGACCCCGGATAAGCGGTGGAAAATGGATGGATGGATGGAGTAAAAATGTAAATCTTGCGTCAAACATTCAGAGCAATGCGAGCTCCATCACAAAACTTAGCCATTTGATTCTGACGCCCAACATGACTAAACGTTCCCGTTAGCTCACCTCAGCTGTCCGCCAAAATATTTACTGATAGATGTGATGGTCAAGTAGATCTTCTACGAGTCAAGATTTTGCAAAGTTTGTTCAAATGTTATTCAGGGTTTATTTCGGCAATCCAGATTGTTGGAGATGAATGGTCTAAGACAGCTTTGATGGGTTTCATTCGGTTTCTGTGAAGAGTCCAGTGGCTTTGAGGAGAGCACATTATTTGTATGCTTTTGTACGATTATAATATGATTGTATCATCATGATGACCACACCCACTCCTTGAAAACACATACATTTCTTCCGCACACCAGCACATTTGATAGACTGTTCGACCTCTAACATGGACCCTGCCTTTCTCTCAAGGTCAGCAGGGATGAGCTCCAGCCCTCCATCCTAATGAAATGTATTATTTCTATCTGACAGCTGTCAGTTCATGTGCTGGTATTATACACTTTTGGAACGGACACAATTTAAGTCCACTTGCATCTTTGCTTTGCGTTACATCTCATTAATCTCATCTTCCCCTCTCCAAAGGATGGAGTAATTCTGGCATCGCAGCCGCAAGGCGTCATGGATGAAGCACTGATGGAGGATCTCACTGACGGAGAGCGGCAGAAAAACATTAAATATAGTGGGGGGTTGGAGTTTCAGATGTCAAACCACTTCTCAAAGGTTAGGTAACGGAGTCTTTATCAGAAAGAGAAGAGTAGGTGGACAGGGCTTAAGATGGGGATGTGGGGGGGGATGTGTGTGTGTGTGGGGGGGGGGGGGGGGGGGTGAAAGGTGGCAAATGGCTTTTGTAAGAAGCAGCAAATTGGATTGGGAATGAAAAAAAGTTATTTTTGAAACCTGAGATCGCTAAGAAATTTCAGGGATAAACTCAGGGCTCAACACCGGTATTTATCAGACATAATAACTGCCTATATGAAAACATAACCTGGTCACAAGATATGACCATACAGAGCAGCTTTACCTCGGGTTGATATATTTGTATTGTGTATCTCCTCTGAAGTGAGCCTACTTAATTCACCACTGTGGCTACAAGTGACCTTTATTGAACAATAGTGAACGCTAAAACCATGTTTTAGTTTTGTTCTGTTCTCACTGCGTATTATGCCTTCTCGGTGTTAACGTAGATTAAACAGGCATCCAAACTCCTTTTCAAGAGCCAGGAAACTGAACGTGCTTGCTCCTTTTATTGACTTCGTTGCAGAATAAAGTCAATCTGACGACATTGAATTGGGTGAAACTATAAAAAAGAGACAAAACGGAAATTACACTTAGTATGCTACATGGCAACAGTAACATAGTATGTTATATCGGCGATTAGCTTACAAGCTAGCATGCTAACGCGATCACAAATCACACACACGCAAGTAATCTACTACCTAAAGTTCCTTGAAAGCATACGTACAAAACCTCTAAACATGTCAGAAACTCAAAGCACTTACAGTCATTGCTTTCTGAAGGGCTGAATGCAACGAATTAACGGACGGACATTTCCGCACGAGGCACAAACAGCAGCCATCATACATTTTCTACGTTCTTCTCTGCTCAGCACTTCCTTCCAACGTGAGTGTCAGAATAAAAGCTCCACAACAGCAACATCAGAACTACACAAATAAACGTAACATAGAAAAAATACAACTTTTAGCACACACAACTTGGTTGGGCAGAACAAGTTTCACGAGCCCATTATTACACGTTCACAACACACGCCGTGTCGCTTTTTGGCCATTTTGTGAGCTTAGTTCCTCTAAGTAAATAACCCCTCTATGACCCGTCCAGTTGCAGAGAAACGGACGACCGGCCGCCACGTGAAACTCACCCCACCGAGCCGCCCGTCTGAACGAAGAGACAGCTGCCGGCGTCTGCTCGGGGAATCCAGCTCTGTGTGGTTTCAGCACGCCGCTGCTGCTGCTGCGCTGGGTTAGGGTGCAAAGTAAAGGGGGTGACTGTGGCTCAGTGGTTAGCAACTCTGTCTTTCAATCAGAGGGTTGGTGGTTCGATCCCAGGCTCCGGTAGTCCATGTCGATGTGTCCTTGAGCAAGACACTTAAGACAAGACACTTGAGCAAGACCCTAATTGCTCACCGTTGCTGTGTCTTCTGTAAATCATGTTTGTCGCTTTGGATAAAAGCGTCAGCTAAATGTAATGGCCTCGGATACCACGGATTGGTTCAGCATTAACTATTGTATGAAATCAACAACATTGGGAACAGTTTGTTCATGTAATTCCAATGACTGTTAATGATTGATTGATAAATCAATCGTTTGATTGATTGATAAATCAATCATTAAAAAAAGAGGATACTATATTATTGTAATCACAATTTAATCACAATTTCCTAATAATGTCTTATGTATCTACGGTATGTCCTTAAATAATAAAGTAATATTTAACAACATGCTCAGCAGATTGATTCCTGATTGAAAGCCAGTAAATTCTGTGAGCAATTAACATTATTTTATCTCAAACATATTTAATAGGAATTCCACTGAAAATATAAGCACATAATCTCATGAATGCGCGGTTGGAAAACCTTCAATCCAAAACCAAAAACCAAAAGAATCAAGGCTTAGGGTCAGAATAATAATAATACTGGATCATACTGGGGAACCGCTGACTGTTTAGACTAGATACACGCCGGGCATCGCCACAACACTCACATGTTATCATTATGTTAGACCAGGTGCAGTGGGACTGGCCATGGATGCACCAGTCTTGTGAGACAAGGAGAGGACATGTGTCTTTCCTCCTCCTTGAAGGGTTAGAGCCAATTAGATGTTAGGATGATGCGATGAAACCTGTGACGGAAATCTGTGTATAAAACAGCCGAACATCCGGTTGTGGTGAAAGTTTGTTTGGTTTCCAACCTGTGTGTTGACGAAACGACTCCCTGCTCTTGCAATTGCAGCGCTTATACTTTGCTTGTGACCAGAGAAATAAATCTACCAAAATGAGAGAAGTTGTTCGGCTGAATTCTTCCGGAGTTTCTACCAGGCATCCAATTTGGATTACGCTAACAGTCTCATGCCAATGCTATTTTACTAAATAAAAAGACAGCATGGAGAGGAATACGACGCAAGACGAGGAATCAATTAAAATACGAGAAAAAGAAAGTTACTCGTTGGTTTCATCACCGACAGCGCTCTGAATGGAACACCGCTTGTGCTGCAGGAGTCTTGAATATGATTTACAGAGGCTAGTGGAATAGATCTGATGTTATCGGTGTGCAGGTGCAAGCGTTCCTCCGTCCTCCACAAAGTCACGACCTCCCGGACACGCGGCAGACTGCAGGAAACCAGAAAAGTGTCCAATGACTTTCTTTTTGAAACGCCGCCGTGCAATCTCAACACACCGATTGCTTTTTTCTCACTGTTGCTATGGTAACCCCCAGCCTGTGTTTGCAATTTCCGCAGATGTTCATGCTGTCTTTATTATGCGTCTCCCACCGCCGTGGCTGGCTGTCACACACTCAACCTCCCCGCCAACAGCATCCGTGTTTCAAGGACAAAAGGAAGAACCAGAAAACAGTCATTAGGCCATTAGCTCGCTAGCAAAGGAAACTACAGGCTTCCTTTGTTGAAGAGCTTTTTTTATTACATTACATTATTATAATTACATTTCATTTAGCTGACGCTTTTATCCAAAGCGACTTACATGCTATACAGTAGACCGTAGACACAGCAACGGTGAGCAATGAGGGTTAAGTGTCTTGCTCAAGGACACAACAACACGGACGGGGTTTGAACCACCGATCCGTGTATTGAAAGTCAGACCCGCTAACCACTGAGCCACAGTCGTCCCCCACAGTCGTTTTTAAGGGGTTTCCTCAGTCTTGTGAAACCAGGCAGCAGGAATCACCCAGTAGTACAGCGCATTCATTAGCACGGCCACGCAGCAGTGCATCACACACAGCGAGGACTTTAACCCACGCACACACAGTTCACACCTGACAGTGGCAGCGTTACACCTGCCGGACATCTGTGTTCCAACCAGCACCAGGGTGAGCTACAACAACGACAAACCCTGGTTTACAGCGGAACTCAGAAAACTACGGCTGCAAAAGGACTAGGCGTTCAGGAGTGGGGACAAGGACTTGTACACAGAGTCAAAATACAGGTTTAGCAGGGCGGTGAGGGACGCTAAACGACTGTACTCTGAGAAATTGCAACACCAGCTCTCAGCAAGTGATTCTGCGTCGGTCTGGAGAGGGATCAGACAGATCACCAACTACAAGCCCAAAACCCCCCACTCCATGAACGACGTCCGCCTGGCAGACGAGCTGAATGAGTTCTACTGCAGATTCGAAAGACAATGGAATAGTCCTGACGCCATCCCCCACAGCCCCATCAACAGCCCCACCAACCAGCCACAGACCACCAGCCCTCCCTCCCCCAGCCCATCAACGGCTCACGCCTCTGCACCATCGTCCACAGCGCCCCCTACCCCCTCCACAGTGACGACCCTCATTATCCAAGAGAGAGACGTTAACAGGCTTTTTAAAAAACAGAACCCCCGCAAAGCAGCCGGCCCGGACTCTGTCTCCCCCTCCACCCTGAAGCATTGTGCTGATCAGCTGTCCCCAGTGTTTACAGACATCTTCAACACCTCACTGGAGACATGCCATGTACCAGCCTGCTTCAAGGCCTCCACCATCATCCCCGTCCCCCAAAAACCTAGGATCACAGGACTCAATGACTACAGGCCCGTCGCCCTGACCTCTGTGGTCATGAAGTCCTTTGAGCGCCTGGTCCTGTCCCACCTCAAAACCCTCACTGACCCACTCCTGGATCCCCTGCAGTTTGCCTACAGAGCCAACAGGTCTGTGGACGATGCAGTCAACATGGCCCTCCACTCCATCCTCCAGCACCTGGACTCCCCAGGAACCTACGCCAGGATCCTGTTTGTGGACTTCAGCTCTGCCTTCAACACCATCATCCCGTCTCTGCTGCAGGACAAGCTCTCCCAGCTGCATGTGCCCGACTCCACCTGCAAGTGGATCACAGACTTCCTGTCTGACAGGAAGCAGCACGTGAGGCTGGGGAAACACGTCTCAGCCTCTCGGTCCATCAGCACCGGTTCCCCCCAAGGCTGCGTTCTTTCCCCTCTGCTCTTCTCCCTGTACACCAACAGCTGCACCTCCAGTCACCAGTCCGTCAAGCTCCTGAAGTTTGCGGATGACACCACCCTCATTGGACTCATCTCTGGTGAGTCCGCCTACAGGTGGGAGACTGACCACCTGACTTGGTGCAGCCAAAACAACCTGGAGCTCAACGCTCTGAAGACAGTGGAGATGGTTGTGGACTTCAGAAAGATCTCAGCCCCACCAGCCCCTCTCACCCTGTGTGACTCCCCCGTCAAAGCTGTGGAGTCCTTCTGCTTCCTGGGCTCTATTATTACCCAGGACCTCAAGTGGGAGCTCAACATCAGCTCCATCTCCAAGAAGGCGCAGCAGAGGATGTTCTTCCTGAGGCAGCTGAGGAAATTCAACCTGCCAAAGACAATGATGGTGCACTTCTACACTGCCATCATCGAGTCCATCCTCTGTTCCTCCATCACCGTCTGGTACGCTGCAGCCACTGCCAAGGACAAGGCCAGGCTGCAACGCATCATTCGCTCAGCTGAGAGGGTGATTGGCTGCAATCTGCCGTCCCTCCAGGACTTGTTTGCTTCAAGGACCCTGAAGCGGCGAGGAAGATTGTTGCTGATCCCTCTCACCCTGGACACAAACTGTTGGTGTCCCTCCCCTCTGGCAGGAGGCTGCGGTCCATCAGGACCAAGACCTCACGCCACAAAAACAGTTTCTTCCCGTCTGCAGTCAGGCTCATCAACAGAGCCCGGGTCCCCCACTGACTCTAATGACTCTGTCACCCTTATACTTAAATACACTCGACACTGTAACATTACACTTGCCACTTTCATAAAAAAAAAGAAGTCACGCACATTCCATGCACTTTACCTTATTTTTGGTTACCTTATTTTTGAGATTCTTATATGCTACTGTTTTCATTTGTAAATATCCATTCATTCATCCTCATTTATTGCACTGCGTCAACTGTTAAATGTGTATTGTTAAATGTTAAATGTATGCACCTTCCCGCCAGGACAAATTCCTTGTATGTGTAAACATATATGGCAATAAATGGTTCTGATTCTGATTCTGATTCTGAATGCTGACCGGCACCGTGGGGTCCGAGGTGAGGAGAGGCAGTAAACGGACTAACTCGGTCAGAGGAAAGCTGCAGATGTCCACGATTCAATTTGTTGACGTCATTGGAAAAAGTATGTGGGCACTGAAGGGGAGCTCCGATGACAGAACGGTGGGAGAAGTTCAACGTCGGCCATCGCAGCTGAGTAACAGAGAGAATGATGCCAGGTCTCTGAGTGCGATTTCAAAAGACTCCCAAATGCATTGTTTCTCTGTCGACATTCTGCTGTCTGCTGCTTTGTTTCTTGGGGTGGTCGGCTCAGTGATGCAAATGTTAACAGTAAGACCAAGGTCACTCGCTTTGGGACGGGCAAACCAAGAGTGAAAATTGCACATTTTACTTGAACCTGTATTTATCAAGGGGATGGTTTGCAGAGCGCGCACCCTGCAGGAACCAGGTCTAGGCAGGTCAGTCGGTCGACGCTCCTTTGGTCCGGACTGAAATATCTCAACATTTAATGGAAGTTCAATCAGGAGAGACTTGTTTTAGAGTGTAACAATAATTTATTACAATTGCAAATATGCGAATAGTGCAAAGTCTTTGGCGATTGGACTCCATCCTGAATTAGGATCAGCACGGGGTAGCGATGCTGATATCTGCGCAGGCAGAATCCCCCCTGGAGTCCAGACACTGGTGGTGGTGTTGAAGGGTGTTGCTGTAACCTGATGATGATGATGATGATGATGAGCAGGACTGATGCCGACTGGAGGTGACTGGGATGGAGGAGGGTCGCATCGGTTTGCGCTGAAATGACAACTGACAGCGCCAGAGAGGTGAACATATTTAAAAGTTTGACACTCACTCTGTGATTGGCTTACCGACCTACACCGACTCAGATTGGATCCCTCCACATACACGCCCCTAATCAGCTGATGGAGTACTCGCTGTGAGACTTAGAGACTGACTTATGAATGAAGCGGCGAGTAAGCGTGTCTTCCTTACTGAACTTACGCTTGAGCTTCATTTCAATCAGGAGAGACTTGTTTTAGAGTGTAACAATAATTTATGACAATTGCAAATATGCGAATAGTGCAACGTCTTTGGCGATTGGACTCCATCCTGAATTAGGATCAGCACGGGGTAGCGATGCTGATATCTGCGCAGGCAGAATCCCCCAAAAGGATTTATTTTATATGGATAAAATAAATCAATACCTTACCTATAGCCACCGAGGTTTCCAGTCACACCATATAAACAGTTCCTGACATAAATAGTAAGGTTAGAATGGGTAAGTGTGCGAAGGCACAAGTAGATAGTAACCCAGTGTTAAGATGGTCTAGTGAAACAAAGCATAAGACCATATAAACCTTTCATGACAAAGAGTAAGGTTAGAATGGGTTAGGGTGCTCAGGCACAAGTCGATAGTAACCCAGAGTTAAAAGTGTCTAGTGAAACAAAGCGTAAGACAGAGGAAGGTCAAGATGGACCGCAGACAAGGATACGGGGGTCGATCGACCGCAGAAGCTAATAGTGCCGATCTGATATACAGCACTAAATATAGCAGGATCCGAACAGATCCCGAAAAGTGACAGCGGGGTCCGGACAGACCGTAGGAAGCAAGATTTGGGGTCAAGATGGACCGCAGACAAGGACAGATTGGGGTCCTGTGTAGACCGAAGGACAGTGTGGCTCAGAACTACCACGGTAAAGTATAGGCGGATGTTAAGATCCTCGAATGGATAGTGGGGGTCACGTCAAACCAAGGAAAGGATAGGTTGGGGTCAAGTTAGACCGCAGACAAGTATAGGTTGGGGTCATGTAGCCCGCAGAACAGGACAGTAGAGGGTCTAATTCATAGACCGCAGAACAGGATAGCAGGGGTCACTTACGGACCGCAGGACAGGCTGAGTAGGTCCGGATAGTTTGGGACCATTGTACACTCAAGACCGGGTAAAGTTCAACCGGGAAACGAGAAAGCGTCATCTTTGGCTGCTCGCCTTTTGACTGGTCGCCTCTTGACCTAGAAACAGAAATACCGGAGAAATAGAAATAGTGTCATCTTTGCTGGTCCCCTTCAAGACCGGGAAATGAGGGACAAGTATAGGTTGGGGTCCTGTGTAGACCGCAGAACAGGATAGAAGGGGTCACTTACCAACCGCAGAACGGGCTGAGTAGGGTCACATAATTGGGGCCCACTGTATACTCAAGACCGGTTAAAGTTCAACAGGGAAACGAGAAATTGTCATCTTTGACTGGTCGCTTGACCTAGAAACAGAAATACTTGGGAAATTTGATGACACTTTGCCGGGTCACCTTTAGGACCGGGAAATGAGAGTGGGTGAACATCCACCATCTTTTAAATGGGAAACTGGAAGATCACATTAAGCCAGGCAACGTAAACCTTGTTTTAGAGTGTAACAATAATGTATTACAATTGCAAATGTGCGAATAGTGCAAAGTCTTTGGCGATTGGACTCCATCCTGAATTAGGATAAGCACGGGGTAGCGATGCTGATATCTGTGCAGGCAGAATCCCCCTGGAGTCCAGACACTGGTGGTGGTGTTGAAGAAGGGCGTTGCTGTAACCAGATGATGATGCTGATGATGAGCAGGACTGGGGTGGAGGAGGGTCACATCGGTTTGAGCTGAAATGACAACTGACAGCGCCAGAGAGAACATATTTAAACGTTTGACAATCACACTGTGATTGGCTTACCGACCTGCTCCGACTCAGATTGGATCCCTCCACATACACGCCCCTAATCAGCTGATGGACTACTCGCTGTGAGACTTAGAGACTGACTTATGAATGAAGCGGCGAGTAAGCGTGTCTTTCTTACTGAACTTACGCTTGAGCTTCATTTACCATATTTTGAATGGGGAGGGGTGCTGTAGAGACACCGATACAGTTCTGGTAGCGGCAGCATCCTGTCAATCACGGTGAGCCCGCCCTAACTCATACTCTGCTTTATGGTCTATATATATGGTCTCTAATTAAAAAGAGTTAGTCTGGAGCTTTGCTGTCAAAAACAGTCCTTCGAAAATAAAATTGGAACTGGCTGAAAACATTCCAATCGGTGCATCTCTAATCTATTTGCAAATAAGTTAAGATAACAATCTATATATAACAGTTGGCAGTAATGAATCAAACAAAAACAAAAAATAAAATAAACAATGTCTTATTTCCCGGCTCTGTGGTAGGTGACCTTCCCTCTGTTTTTCTTCATAAAAATCTTCTTTCATCGCTTAACATCTGCATCAATGCTCTGAAAACCATTTTCCCCCCGGGGCTCTTTTTTAATGACCGGCTCAGCCAAAACATGAATGAACGATCTTTAATTAGTAGCGGTGCTTCCTGTCGGGAGGCAACCTTGCTCATACTGCAATGCCCTGCGCCATGCTGATATTTCCCTCCCCGAGGTCTCTGAATCCATATGTTACGCTAATTTGAATGGCAAAAAGTAGACTGATAAAATGTTCTCCCACTCCTCAAGGGCAAAGCAGGAGCTTCACTTTGCTTCTTAGTGCTCATCTTAGGTATTGAGCTGCTCGGCTTTCGGGGCAGTCAGTACAAAACCAGGGTGAACGCTGCCTTCGCCCAGTGACAGCTGGGATTGGCTCCAGCGCCCCTGTGACCCTGAACAGAATAAGCGGTTCAAGATAAAGGGTGGAAGGATGGATGGATGAACCTAATTCCTCTCATGTCACAGATTTGTCAGACAAACCTCGTCTGGTTCCAGACCTCTTAATCACAGCCCACATTGAAATGTTTCCCTCAGCAATATAGACCGTGAACCCTCTCTCACAGTCACAAAAACAGCCAACGAATCCAAGCTTTGTAACAGAGTTAAAGGAATAGCTAGCGTTTTTTGCAAATACACGTTTTCACTGTCTTGATGAGAAGATCCATAGAACTGCTTAGCTTAGCTTAGCTTAGCATAAAGACTGGAAACCGGGGGGGATAGCTAGCCTGGCTTTGTCCAAAGCTAAAAACAATCAGCACCTCATACGGGGCGCATACGGGGATTATGACACAGCTTTGTAACTCAAGCCTTCATACTGAAGCAGAGGTGAGGTTGAGGGAGAAGGCTCGCCTAAGTTTCAGAAAACACAATTTACATGTTTTGTGTCGAGTAAAATCCTAATGTGTCTGTCAGCCTGGAACAGATTGTTGCTTTTTTAAATGTTTTGTGACTCAAATTAACAAATTAATAAACAATGATCCATTTCATAATATATTTAACATGTGGCTTCAGATTAAGACATAAAGCAAAAGGCAGCAACTGAGTCTTCATTCAAATTTCTTCTGTGAACAAAAGCAGCCAGAAGCCTCTCATGTCAAGTGGGAGTGGGAGGCCAGTAATACCCAGAGCCTGGGTGAAACTTAATGAAGCAACCTTCAGTCCCCATGCAGACAGCCTCCCCGGTTCTGATCCGAAGGTACCCTCACCCACAAAACCTTTGAATCAGGACTCTGAAACACACGGTTCATGGATGCTTAGTTAGCTATTGTAATAACAAACCACCGAGGGACAGGCGACAGCAAAGTACTACTTTCACTTTCTCCAGTTGCAAACTCGTGCCGTGTACAGCGTGAAATCTGACCATGTTGGCTGACAGAATGATGTCAATTACCCTACTTCATTAAAGTGGCAATAGTTGGATTTGCTACCTCCAACATTCTGAGACCTATTTTGCATTTGCTGTTACCGCCATTAAATAGCATGTCACCAAATCAATGCCTTGAAGAAGACTTGCAACTAGAGATTGAGACATAAACTCATGTTTACAATGTTTACTGAGGGAATACATCAAGAGAGAACTAGAGTGATTTTCTAATAGACTTCTAGAATGTAAGTTTTAAGACACTTGGGCATTGGTTTAATTCATTGGTCAGGTTCTGGGTGGTCCGAACAGGAACGCATTGGTTGAAGCCTGACAAGAAGAAATCTTGTGTGATTACATCTAGTCTTTTTTTTTTCTTCTATGTTTTCTATTTTGTCAAAACAAGGTGAACACATTCTTGGTAGTATATTACAAATTCAGTAATTAGGAAAAATAAGAAGCTTATTCACTGTGATGTTTCACCTGCTTCATTAGGTGTTTCAGCGACTTGTGTCCATCATTTAGTCCATTGAGCAGGCCTTGGTATCTGAGCTGGTGATGTGCTGTTGAACCTATTCCATAATCAATACCCTGAGCACCAATAATGAGCTTCTGCAGGCCCTAGGGAGAGCTGCTAATGAGAGTGAGAGTGGTGGACAGCGAGCTTAAGAAGGAGTCTGCTTCTTTTCAAAGGCTTTAAGCAGCAAAGTGTTGAACTTCAAACTAAGACATATGGGTCATCTAAACTCCTGCCACCACAAAACATAATTGGGTAAATTGAAAAAACAAAGTTTGTGCAGGATTTAGTGGGAAGTAGCGGTGAGGTTGCAGATTGCATCTTACTCGCCCCACTCCGCCGCCCCCTCCCTTTCCAGCAAGTAACAAACGAATAGTGGTGAAGACTGTGTTCTGGGTTACTGTAGAAACATGACATGGCTGACTCTGTAGGACCTGCTCCCTATGTAGATACAATGGATTATGCTAAGCTAACAAAACAATTCTTATTTTTAGGTGATTATGCATGAATGATTCAGTGCTCGTTAGCCTGCACTGGTTGGGCGATCATTTTCATTTATTTACTGAAAATAGTGAAAATAATGCACATGTAGCATCAGCACAATTATCACAGGGAGTAAGTAAGTTGGATTTTTGAATGATTCTGATCCCATTTTTTTCGTTCCCTTGAAACGCCTTCAGCCCAGACGCCAGCTGGGCCTCTGGCAGCAAGCAGCACCCCGCTGACCGACCCGGATCAGGCTTCGTGTGGCGGAGAAGAGCTCAGCGCCCGGCCTGCACTGAGAGGCAACACCAACACCACGCTGCTGGAGACCCAGTCTGCATCGCGGGCATGCCGGAGGCCATTGGAGCATCGGAGAGCTAGTGCAGGAGTGCCTGGGGCAGACTGTCAGACCCGCACTGCAGTCAAATGAGGGGTTCAAAGGAACACATGCAAAAACACATTACATTCAATCACACTATCACAAATATCTCTAATGGTTAGGGGCTTTTTGTGATTTTTAAGGCCACAGTGCATTTGAAAGGTGGTGGGAAGGGATGACGACGACAGTAAAACAAGCTGGCATTATTATCTTATTGTGGTTTACTTTTCCATTATTGTTAAATGAGAGATGAAGACAACAATCGTATTTCAAGGATTTTCTTTTTCATTGGAACAAAAATGGCTAAATTGTAAAAATCGCATCAAATAAATTACAGCGATAGCCAAAATACATGAATCTGCACATATGTAGGGAAATAACCAAATGTATTAGAGGCTGTAATGTTGAGACTGTTTATCGAACTCTTGATGCGACAGCACTGTACCAACACGCACCAACACGCACCAACGCACCAACATACACCAACACGCACTAACACACCAACATGCACCAACACACCAACACGCACCAACACACCAACACGCACCAACACACCAACACACACCAACACACACTAACACACCAACACGCTGTTAGGATCCTGGGCCCCGTTCCTCGTACGTGGTTCAACTAAGTCGATCAAATGTCCTGTTATCCAGCTTAAATCAACCCGATGATTGACATCAGGCTAACTCGGTTCCTCAAAGACCGATCCGCGCTCAAACGGTCTCGTTAATTCGAACCAGATGTCAGTAATCAGGATGACTGCGCGTGCCCGTCCAACTTCAAAAGGGTGAAGCGTCGATCACCGAAACCATGATTATTTAACGGTACAACGGCAAATAAACTCAAAAGAAATGCCTCTTTTTTCTCCGCTGACGAGCAGAAGATGATCATGAACGCATTTGAGGAATTCAAGACCATAACTTTGGCGAAATCTAGTTTACAGCGCCACCGATGTGAGGGCTAGACAAGACGCAGGGCAAAATATCACAAAAGTTAAATGTGTAAATGTTGGGAAAATGTATCGGCTAATTTTAATATCTCATCACTCTAATCAATCAGATTATATTTATTTAAATGTGCCTGCTGGCAATAGGCTTAATAATATGCATCATCAAATGAGATCTTATAGCGAAAATAATGATCTCAACTCTTTCAGAACAAGTAGATAAAAACGAGCCCAAAGAGGATCTAATTGATACGAATTAATATGAGGATATATGTACTGTATGCGCTGATGTAACATGTACTATATGTGTACATTATATACAACTGGGAGTTTGAATACGTGTGTGCAAATCTGTTTATGGGCGGATCAGAATCTATGTTTGTATGTATTCATAATCAGAAATTCAATCAATTGAAGCAGTGAAAATTCTCTATATATTTATCATGAGTCCACCTAAATAATTTTCTACAATAATGATATGCTGTGGTGCACTAATAACCCTGTCATATAATTATGAGTCTTCTTTAATTGCATGTACTCGGACATGAATGTAATGAACACATCCAGAAGTTTCTTAAGCTCCAAATCAACTTTACGAGCAGCGCAGCATGCAGCGGCTTTCTGATGTTCTCCACATCGCCACCACAAGGCTATGCACATATACAATATATAAACATATATATATATATATATATATATATATATATATGCTATGTACTCAGTCTGTGAGACTCAATGCTCGGCTGCTCATGTGGTGTTCAATGTACGGCTCGAGAAGGTCTCGTAAATAATCAATAGCGCTCGTACAGGAAGTCATGATGTGATAGTTATGATGTCTCGTAGAACTCTCTCCTATGAAACGCTAATCTAACTAATATCGCTCCTTCAACGGGATCTCTGATGAAGGAGCTGCCAGTTTCCGGGGGAGTGGCAAGCTTATCCAGTTTACTGAAGTAAACCTGCGCTGGAGCAGGTTCAAGTTTATGGATGTGTTGCTATGGTGATTTTTCCAAACTTGCTTCGTGGAACCGAAAAGCCTGGGTTATGTAATCTTATCCTGAAAATTATCCTGCTAACTCAGTAAGCCAGGTACGAGGAACGGGGCCCTGGTCTGCTCCTTGTGTGTGTGTGTGTGTGCTTCCCTGTTTGTTACCCTTCTGTCTATTTTGTTTGTGGTTCATGTGCTGATGTTTTTGTTTTATACCAGCCTACAGCTTTCACCTCCGGTTGTCGCCCACTAACACGCCTTCCTCGTTTGGTCCAGCTGAGGCTCGTTCCAGCAATCAGCCCCAGCTGTCTTAAGCTCCACGGCCTCCCCTGTCCGGTGTCAGTTCGTTCCGGTTCCCAGCCTGGTTCCACGCGAGTTGGAACACCCCATCATTTTGTGACGAAGAGCTCGGTTGAGTTGCCCTCCCGACTCGGAAGTGAAGAGACTTTGTTTTTTTCCCCCCTATCAGACGATTCAGGTCGTAGTTTTGTTTTGTTTAATTATTGTTTTCTTTCCTGCATGATCCAAGCAATAAAGTTCCTGGGGACCTGAAACAGCTGTGTGAAGCGTGCGTTTGGGTCCTATACACCACACCCACCTTAACAGAACGAACTGACCTAGATGACGGACCCAGCCGCCGCAGCTGCTTCTCCTCCTGCGGATCTTCTGCAGAGGGCGATTTCCTCCCAAGGCGCTCTCCTCGGCCAACATCACCAGGTGCTGCAGGACCTACTGGACTCCCAGCGTTCCATCAGGTCTCAGGTGGCGGAGATAGGAGGCCTGATGCAGGACCTTACGCTGCGTCGTTCTTCCCGGAGCCGATTCTGGAGGACTCATCCGGTGCCCATGAGTCCTTTGTTCCCTCACCTGTGCCTTATGCTGGAGCTACTGGGGAGTGTAGAGGTTTCATGCTTCAGTGTAGATTTGTGTTTAACCAGCAGCCTCGCACATTCGCCTCGGACAATGCAAGGGTGGCTTATATGGTGGGGTTGCTGTGTGGCAAGGCACTGGTCTGGGCTGAGGCTTGGCTCAACAGATTCTCCTCTTCCCTGGTTCCATACACGCGCTTCGTGGAGGAGTTCAAGAGAGTGTTTGACCACCCGGTTTACGCTCGGGACGTTGTTCAGCGCTTGCTCAGTCTCCGTCAGGGTTCCACCACCGCAGCAGAGTACTCTGTGGATTTCCAGATTCTGGCCACCGAGTCAGGTTGGGACGATGTGGCACTTAAGGGAGTATATCGCAGCAGTCTTTCAGAGTTTCTGAAGGATGAGCTGGCAGCCCGGGAGGAGCCAGAGTCTTTTGAGGAGCTAATCAGGCTCTCGATCAATATGGATAACCGGATTCGGGAACGCCGTCGGGAGAGGGACAACACGCATTCCAAACCTGTGAGGCAGGTTGCTTCCAGCCCTCACCCTCCGAGCCCGGTCCGAAGGTACGGCCATGCACGGCCCCACTCGCCTACCTCGGCTCCCCACCCTTTGGAGCCGATGCAGCTCGGGCGGATTCACCTCTCTGCAGAGGAGAGAGAGAGACGTCTTCGCAGTGGAAGCTGTCTCTACTGTGGTGAGTCAGGACACCGCAGGGCTGTTTGTCCCATCCGGCCAGAAGAGAGAGCTCGCTGGTAGGAGTAGGGGTGCTAGCAAGTGATTTAAAATAATTCCCCATTCCACGTCTCGATCATTGTTTCCTGCCACCCTGTATGTGTCATCTGGGCCTGTGCACCTGTCAGCACTCGATTCTGGGGCGGAACAGAACTTTTTGGACACAGAGTTTGTTGAGAGCCAAGGTATTCCTGTGGAGTCGTTAGAGCGAGCACTGCAGGTGAATGCGCTGGATGGCAGTGCCCTTGCTGAAATAACTCACTGGACTTAGCCAATTTCCCTGCTCATGTCCGGCAATCACAGTCAGAAGACTCGGTTCTATGTGTTTCCGTCCCCTCTAACACCCTTGGTTCTGGGACTCCCATGGCTCAGGGACCATAACTCTCAGATCGATTGGGCTGGGGGTAGAATCACTGGCTGGAGCTCCACCTGTCACTCCCGCTGCCTTAGATCCGCGGTGCCTCGTCAAGCTCCTCCCTCCCGCAGACCAGACGCCGGTTCGAGCCTCGCCGCAGTGCCCCTGGAGCATATGGATTTGGGAGAGGTATTCAGCAAGGAGCGGGCCCTTTCACTTCGCCCTCGTCGTCCCTATGATTGTGCCATTGACCTGCTTCCGGGCACCCCACTTCCCACGAGCCGGTTATATAATCTCTCCCGGCCTGAACGCGAGTCAATGGAGAAGTATATAACCGACTCAGTATCCGCTGGAATCATCCGCCCCTCTTCTTCACCGGTTGGAGCAGGTTTCTTCTTTGTCTCCAAGAAGGACAAGAGCCTCCGACCCTGCATCAATTACAGAGGTTTGAATCAGATTACTATTAAAAATAAGTATCCGTTGCCACTTATCTCCTCTGTTTTTGAATCCCTAGCTGGAGCGAAGATATTCACAAAGCTGGACCTCCGCAACGCATATCACCTGGTACGAGTTCGTGAAGGGGATGAATGGAAGACGGCCTTTAACACACCTTTGGGGCACTTTGAATACCTGGTTATGCCTTTTGGACTAACTAATGCTCCTGCCGTCTTTCAGGCCCTCGTGAATGACGTCCTTCGCGACTTCCTGAACCGTTTCGTGTTTGTGTACATTGATGACATTCTCATCTTCTCCCCGAATCCCCAGGAGCACACAAACCACGTCCATCTGGTCCTGCAACGACTGTTAAAGAATCAACTTTTCGTTAAGGCTGAAAAGTGTGAATTCCACGTCGCCTCTGTGCAGTTCCTGGGTGTCTTCATCGAGGAGGGTCAGGTTCGAAAGGACCCTGAGAAGGTCAGGGCGGTGACGGAATGGCCGGTGCCCGCCTCAAGAAAGAAACTCCAGCAGTTCCTGGGGTTCGCCAATTTCTACCGTCGGTTCATCCGGGACTACAGCCGAGCAGCTTAACCACTGACACGACTCACCTCCTCCAAGGTGCGGTTTTCATGGACCTCAGAGGCCGACAGGGCATTTCGTGCCCTCAAGGAGCGGTTCGTTTCAGCCCCAATAATGGTCCACCCAGACGAGACTCGCCAGTTTGTTGTTGAGGTGGACGCCTCGGACACCGGGGTTGGAGCCGTTCTTTCTCAATGGTCAGTTGCCGACTCAAAACTCCATCCTTGTGCTTTCTTTTCCCGTAGACTTTCCCCGGCGGAGAGGAACTACGACGTAGGCAACCGTGAGCTGTTGGCTGTCAAGTTAGCCTTGGAGTGGAGGCACTGGCTCGAGGGATCAGTGCTACCCTTTGTCGTATGGACCGACCACCGGAACCTGGAATATATCCACACGGCTAGACGCCTCAATTCCCGCCAGGCTCGCTGGGCGTTGTTCTTCACCCGTTTCAACTTCACCATCACCTTTCGGCCGGGGCACAAGAACACCAAGCCGGACGCACTATCCCGTCAGTTTGCCCCGGAAGAGGGAGACTTGACTCCCGACACCATCTTACCCGCCTCGTGCGTCCTTGGTGCGGTTACCTGGGAGATCGAGAGGGTGGTACGGGAGGCCCAGGACACCGAACCGGACCCCGGAGGGGGGCCCCCAAATCGCCTGTTTGTTCCTATGGCTGTCCGTTCCCGAGTCTTGCAGTGGGCCCACGAGTCCCGCCTCTCTGGCCACCCCGGTATCCGCCGGACTATTGGCTGGCCCCCTACGTACCTTTTGGTGGTCGTCCCTCGAGGCGGACACCCGTTCGTATGTGCTGGCCTGCACTACGTGCGCCCGCAACAAGGCGTCACACCGTTCCCCCGTGGGGTTACTTTGACCACTCCCTGTGCCCCAATGTCCGTGGTCCCACATCGCAGTAGATTTCGTCACCGGCTTCCCCCATCTGACGGCAACACTGTCATTCTGACAGTGGTGGACCGGTTTTCAAAAGCCGCTCACTTCATTCCCCTGCCCAAGCTTCCATCAGCCCGTGAATCTGCCGATTTGCTGGTCCAACATGTCGTTAGGCTTCATGGCATCCCGGCGGACATAGTTTCGGTCCGCAGTTTTCATCCCAGCTATGGAAGGCATTTTGTCACACCCTCGGCGCCACGGCGAGCCTCTCCTCAGCATTTCACCCACAAACTAATGGCCAGACGGAGAGGATGAACCAGGAGCTCGAGGCCATTCTCCGGTGTGTGTGTGTGTGTGTGTGTGTGTGTGTGTGTGTGTGTGTGACCACGACCAATTCCTCGTCCTGGAGCCGTCACCTCCCGTGGGTCGAGTACGCCCACAATTCCTACACTTCTACTGCCGCACCAACACACCAACACGCACCATCTCAACACAATAAACACTGTCTGTCGGAGAAAAACACAATATATAATTCTGATAAAAAATGTGACATTGTTATTCTTCGTTTCATGGGCTATTTGGGATTTTGGGGTCATGACTTGGACATCAGTTACCATGGTAACGGTCGATGCTAGTTTACATGAACAACTCTTCCAAAGACTAGAGTGCTAAAACTCCCATTTGTGATGTCATCAAGTGTAGGAGGAGCTTCTCCATTAAGACAATGACGAAAAGAAAGTTCTAGATGAAACAGAGCAGCCAGGAATGTTTAGTTCATACGGGAACATTTTCTTTCTTACACCTGAGAACGCTACAATAGATTAAAGCTCATTTGGGTCCAAAAATAGACAAAGTCAGTCTCCCGGTCATTGACGATGGAGCAGCTCCAGAGGTTTTACTTGATGACATCACAGTTTGAGACTTCTCTGGTTCCTGGCTTTGTGAGAGTGAGAATAATCACAAAATGTTGCTTTAACTTTCCAAGGCCCTGGAGATAACTGGAATTATTTAGTTTGTTGTTCATCTTTAAACTGTGATGCACAGAGACATTACTTCTACTAAAGCAAACAGATGTTCCAGAGGTAAGGCCACTGTATGAGGCGCTCTCCTCAGCAGAGCAGAGTCAGTAATGAGAAAACTGGATGATTCATCTGAACCTGATTATTTCACTGCATCACCACGGATGCATCAGCTACATCCTGAAAATGATTTGACACGGATTAAATTAGCGTCGAGTGATTGGATGGAGTTGGATATTCTTAGTCGGGGCATCGGATGGATCTTTTTAATGAGAAAATACAAAGTCCGTTCCAATCACAATATCTGTGACTGTTATTACCTATAAAGGGCAGAATTGTAACAGTGTTTGTGATGAGGTCATGACTTACTCAACAGATGAACTCGGCGTTACTTCTCCTCCACGGTCCACCCAACCCAATATCCCCTGCCGCCTCATCTGCTGTGAACTAATATTTAATTTAGGAAACAGGGCTTTTTGAGGGAAAACTGGAGAGGAATGATAATGAGGCGGGGAGGATTTCGGTCTCAAAGCTAACTATTAACCATATCAGCCGTGTCAGCAGTTTCCAGACCCTTATCTTTGACTAGTTTCTTTTCGGAGCAACACTAAAAGCAATTAACTTCATCTGGAGGTTCTGCACAGAGGAGGCACGAGGCAACGCGGGAGCGAAAACAACTTTGGTGCAGTCGCTGTTGTTGGGCCATGTTAGATGAACTGCAAACGTCAGCAAAAAAAGAAAAGCTTTTTTTTTGACAGCCGTGTTAGCAGGTTGAGAGCAGCCACACAGCAAATCTAGAGGTTTGAGGTGTCACCTTTTTTTTAAATGTGAAAACAACATTTTGACATGTTACCATTTGTAACCAGTTTTATTTTCTGTAGTTCAAGTTCTGTTTCTGCAGAAATGAGTCCCAAAGCCCAGTAACGAGTCGGCATTTTAGCACTTCCTGTTCCCTCGTCTCAAATTCAATGTTTTTTTTTTAACAGTTTTCTAGTTAGATGCCGCAGATAATCTCTGTGGTTAACACAAGTTGAAGAGATTTTAAACTTTTCTTTCTACAACATAATATAGAAATGTAAGAACGCTGAGCATGCTAATAAGCAACCAAAAATGCTAGTGAGTGACAAAAATATGCTTGATGTATTTATTTTATTTGGAAGCCATTCAATTACTTATTTGTTTTAGCTTAGACACAACTTGCTGTAAACAGAGATGGCTCAGGATCATTACACATATATTTGAATTATGCATCTTTATTGACCTATGAAAATAGAGCAAAAGAACACAGTTAGCCACTCGGCCGTGTGAGTCATACTGTTGCCAAAGGAGATAATTCCACAGCTGTGCTTTGAAAATGCACTGTTGTAATCCAACAAAGTGAGACATGTGGAAACCACGCAGTCTTCTGTGGGCCAAGGTGACCCCCGAGGATAGAGTAAGGCCTTTTATTGATGGATAAACAATCTTTATCTCCACTTAGACTACATGGATTTCCACTCTGTGCTCTGGTGTCATGTATTTTCCCTGAATGTTCCTCAGGGAGCAGCTTCTATGTGAGATGTGTTATCAAAAAAATGTGTCGTTGAGCTAGCAGCGGGGGATTTCTTTTCCCTTTTAGTTACTCTGAGCGATTGGCTGGCCAGTGGTACTTTTCACAGGGAAAAGCCATTTCAGAAACATGTCTGTCAGCGTTTGTTTGGGAGGCGCAAAAAAGAGCTTTACATTGGTGGGGGAGGGAGAATGGAGAGGATGGAGGGAAGACGGTGGGAGAAAGAAAGAGACAAAGAGGTAGTTAGATTGAAAGGCAGAACATTCAGAGAGAGAAGCAGTGGGTGATTGAGAGCAAATATACAACAGTGAGGTGCCATGTATCTCCTGTAATGACACCAGTGGGCGGTGATTACTGGGTAGAAAATAAAGCCCCGTCTCCACTGCTGATCACCACAGAGCCTCGTCCACATCCATTTCATTTATGTATCACTTCAGTTGCTCATTTCACTTGTTTTAGATGTTCATTCTGTTTATGATATGAGAAAAGTTTGAATCTTCCTCACTAAAAAGTGAAGCCAATGCAGGAGTTCCTCAAACCCTTTAAAATTGTAGTCATAAACCAAACGTCACGGCAACTACGTCCCTATCCTGTGTTTGAGTCATTGACACCACACATCAATTGTTTTTATATATTGGACAATTTTGCACCTCACAATTCAAACAAAGGATTTTAACCCAGGAGACCGCCATCCGTGTCCCGTGTGAAACCAAATGTCAGGACCGGAGTAGGGCTGGACCCAAAAGCGAGCACACGACAGAGGGGTAGTGGTTCGACAACAGTATTTATTTGGGGAATCACAGGCACGGGGAGGGGGGAAAACGTGCAATACTCAGACGCGGGGGCGGCGGCTCCGTGGCCGGCCGTGGAGTCCTCGGGTCTGGGGTCGGCTCGTGCCGATGGTCGTGCGGTGACTCGTGAAGAGGCTCGTGGAGTGGCTCGTGAGGTGGGTCGTGGTGAAGCTCGTGAGGTGGCCAGCAATGTGGCTCGTGCAGTGGCTCGTGACGTGGTTCTTCGTGAGGCGTGCGGGCGGCGCTGGGCAGGAAACACAGGATGCAGGCAGCGTGACAGATCGTCGCTCATCACACAGACGCTGGGCTGCATAGGCAATTTCCCCACACTGGAGTCCCCGAGGAGATCGGCTCTTATTCTCCGCCTGATTGGAAAATGAGCTGCAGGCGCGTTCGACGGGAGTGCTCCAGCTGGCTGTTCAGTCTCTGCCTGCACATAAACACAAACATGCTCGTTACCCGGGTTACCACTGCTCCACCTGGCGGTGGCAACCCATGGTCCCCACACCAAATCAACGTTGACTTAGTTTACCTTAGTTGTTTTACGTAATATGCATACCTATTATTATATATTTTTCATAAGAGACAAGACATATTTTAACCCACAGATTCATGTAATGACCAAAACTATATAGAGTTTGGCTTGGGCCACTGACCAAGCACCAGTATCTGACGAACTGGGAGTGAGGAAATGTGGCATAATTTACATCCAATGCAGAACAAAGTAGACCTCCACAACCCATCACATATCTACAATTAAAGTGCACATGGCTTTAATTTTTCCAATTCCCAGTCTTACTATTTTTTTGTTTTCATGTTCCAAACAAAACTTCAGTGATTGTGTGTTGGGCTCAGAGCTGCCCAACTACTGTTGACCTACACTCAATTTGGTGCCTGGATGCATCCAACATACAGGCAACACTGTGAAACCAATAGTCAACGTTACTCTTTTTAGGCTTTTTTCTTAAATATTGTTTGCTTTCTGTGTCCAATAACGTTAAAAAGTATGCTAATGGCAGTTGTTCATTATTTAAAGTGGGTCTTAACACAAATCATGACCTAATGTTCCATGTAGTTTCATTGCCTAAATCTAACCAATCATTTCATTATGTTAACCACAGAGCATTGAGGGTTTCAACAAGCTTGATACTAGCTTGATATGAAACAAATTTATGAAAGACATTTTTTGTTGAGAAACATAAAAGGTTTGCAGAAACGTACAATGCCAACATGTTTTCAGGCGACTGGGTGGTAAAGCTCTCAGCAGTGGGTATCTTAAAACCTGGGCAAATAAAAGCAAACTATCCGCTATCAGAAAATGTATTTTATTGTGAGCTGATCCTTCAAGCAATATTACAATGTAGAAAGTGTAACTACACAGGAGCTCTTCCACAAGGATACAGTGAAATGCAATGGCTGTTCAGCACCTTTTGTCCTTGAGCCCGAGGATCAGCTAAAAGGTTCCCAGCTCAATATCCCAGCTCAAGGTTCCCTGCTCAATATTACGACGGCAGCACGGGGTTGCGATATGAATGTGTCTAGGGAAGCGAGCGCGGAGGCGGAAGGTGAGCTGAATCACGTAGCACGTAGTTAGCGAAAAAGAAGAAAAAAAACGGTAAGCGTAATAGCATTATGGTTCGCGGCCAATATTCCTGCCGTAGGGGTTTGGGTGAGCCAACGTACAAGTCAAAAATTTTGCGAGATAAGAGGATTAGCGAGTGTGAGAATGTCTGCCACATAACTTTAGCCATGAACATCAAATTACAAGATGGGAATGTGACAGACAGTATGATGGGTTGTTTATAACACTCGGTATAGATACCAGGGAGGAACGGATCCACTCGCAGTATTGTCAGCAGAACACAAGAAGATGGGTGGTGACTCACAGTTTGCTGCAGATAATGCTATCTTAGTGGCATTTGAGCATCTTATAGTAAACAAAAAGGCAGTGGTTGATTGAATGTGTGGGATGGATTTGTTTCTCAATATTTTTGTTTTTAGACCACCCACGGGAGAAACAGCATTTGACATTCTCCGTCTGAGAAGTACAAGCGGATTAGAGAAGGAGGGGAGAAAAAAAAAAGGAAGAAAAAAACTAATTGTGCCAGTCTTTTTCTATTTCGGGTTTTCGGAGGGATTTGTGAGTTTGCACAGTGAAAGGCTGAATAAATGTGGTGGTTGGGGACTGAGTGAAGGAATGTGAAAAGGGAAGGTGGTTTTTAGACAGTAGAGGAGGCGAATCTGACGTGACAGCTATAATTCTCAGGGTTGATGCGAAAATGACGTACAATTGTGCTCAAGTAATTAGCATGAGCTGATATGCCAAAGACAGACAAGCACAGCCACAAGGAGGAAACACGTCTCCAGATTACGAGTTGTATAAGAATCTCTTTTCCCCCTGTCCATCAACCTGCCTCCTTTTTTGGCTGGACTTCTGGCCAGCAGCAATGTGTGAAATTCCCGTCTCCCGTCTTGTCCGTGCAATCCAAATGTGGAGCTGTCATGTATAAATATCAGCAGCACGGAACAAATATTTCAAGAAATATGTTGACCAATATCGTGTCACTTTCTTGTGCAAGCAAGACTGCTAATTTAATAATAATCGCTTCCTCAGTTTGGTTCATAGCAAAAACATTGTAATGTGCTAGGGCTAGCGTCCTGCATCTAGTGTGTTGTTTAGGTTATGATATGAAGTAAGAGTTATTTATAAGGTTAACGCCTAAAGTGTTCAAAATTAAATGAGCAAGGTGTCAGTTAAATTCACACTCAATATCATTATAGTAGCTTTTAAAAATTAACTGTATGTCAGAAGTGAACCATCACAATCACAAGGAAGCCCTGCCCCATCCACTGCTTGATGGTCTATTTGACCCAAATGGACCATAATTTACTAAATGTACATCATGCTGTAATGAAGAAGACTGGAAACTAGAGATTGAGACATAAAATCAGCCATGTGAGCCGACATCCTTACAGCTAAATGTCAGCTGGGATCGGCTCCAACCGCTGCGATCTTCTAAGAATAAGAGGTTATATATAGATAATCGATAGCTGGATATATCAGAATTCCTCAAATGCGAAGATAAATAATAAACTGTTTTTACAATAGTGTAAAACAACTTCAAAAACAAACTGTCCATATATCAATATGTATCTCTTTAGAAGTGTATTACCTCATATTTGTATTATTACTTAGCTGTATATAACATATCTCCACAGTATTGGTACACTACACAGTAGTACTTCTAAATTGTTTTTTCTCTGTACATTCAGTACAAATTATGGTAAAGTTTTTAAGTGCAGTTTCTATTCTCAGGCTTGATTTTATTCTACTTAATTGTTTATTATCTATGGTGTCGACTGTATCTTTTTCCTCAACACGTTTTCACTTCCAACTCGTCAAATATCAATGCTTGGTCAGTGACCCACAAACTATGACGCTCTAGGTTCCCATTGAGCACCAATTTTCGACGTGTTAGGGACGGTGTGTCAGTTTTAAAATTATTCAAATCAAAAATATACTTCCAAAGTGGGTTTATGTAGTTTTTTAGGTTTACATACGTCACAAAAGTACTTGGTCGGGTTTAGGAAAACAATGATTTGGGCTAAAATAAGTAGTTGTGTAGTAGAAATTATGGAACAAAAGTAAGGTACAATTAATCAATGCTTGCTTAGTTTTGTACGGGACACAAACAGTGGGCTCATGGGGGAAAGTCCTGTTTGTTTGACCCGTCCACCCTTTGCACCCACCCACCCACCTTTGGGAAACCTCTGTTTTTCTTTATACTACGTCAGTTGCTCTAAAAGTCTAATAATGACACGGATGGGTTTACAATGTGGTTAGTGGAAAGCCTGGTGCGTCTCATACTAAAGGGTGCCTCAGTGCGTTGGAATCAGACGGGGCACTGACTAATAGGATGATCGAAGTGAGAACAGGTCGGTTCCCTCCCTATCATATCTCCTTAAGTGTTTCTTGCATGTTGTAACAGCGCAGTAGCCAAAGAGGAGAGGAATGACAATCAATATCTGCTCGGAAAAAAACTTTATTTCTTCTCACACCTTTGCTATGCCTTGACGTCCCAAATCAATATCTAATCAACAGGTTATTACTGGGAGTCAGGTGTGCACGTGATCTCGTCTCCACTAGAGGTTTAAAAGACACTATCAGGCCGTTAGTACGCTTGGTATATTTGTGCTTGGTGTATTAGCTTTTGGCTCTCTGATTGGAGAATCTATGAACCAAAACAGAGAGCCAACCAAATGCATTTCTAATCATTAGCTTTGGATCAATACACCAATTAGGAATCATCTTGCAGAACTTAATCTGGAATTCAACATATTTATTTAATGAAATAAAAGCAATGTAATAGGTATCAGGATATCAGAGTTAGTTTGAGTTGGTGGTACAGAAATATAACCACATTATATGCATCTTACACCAGTTTCTGTCCAGTAGCCTCTTGCTAACCGTGTTCACGTCATATGGGAATCACGTCAGGAGGATTTGACAGGTCAAAGTAATATCTTGTAAGTGACGCTGTGCTCTCCTAACACTGTTCTTCCATTGCTACTACATGTCTCCACACTTTACACATATGGACTTATTAAACGAATATAGGTCACATTTTCTATCAAACTAACCCCAGTTATATCAATCAAACAACAAATTCACCCAACAGGTCGCTCTACCTCTTAGATATTTAGGTCGAAAGAAGATGCACGTTTCTAAAATGTTACATTTCTACGTAGAAAACCTGTGGAGTTACCATTAGCAGAGGGCGTTAGCACTTAACTAGCTTTAGCACTGCTATGCTACGCTAGCATGAAGGTATACTGAATGCATTCACATGCTGCTTTTGCTTTTGATTGATTGTAACTGAACAAAGTACTACCCGGCTTTACAAGAACAGTGTTCTTCCTTCATGTCCTTGTCTTTTGTCTGGATCTTTATCATTTTAACCTGTTTTCACTGTTGAGTCAGTTTGACATCCTGAAAATATCCTTCAAATGCATATTTTAGCACCTTCTGTCTGCTTTTCTTTCTTTCTTGTGGTTTTTCCAAAAATGTTGTAGTTAGGGATGCAACGATACCACTTTTTACAAACCGATACGAGTACGAGTATTTTTATTTGTGTACTTGCCGATACCGAGTACCGATACTTCTTAGATTTGGTCTCCATGAAAGTGCAATTAATTTGGAGGCAGATTTTATTTTATCCTCTGCAGATTATGTCAAGCCTATAGTACAAAATTAACAGAAGGCTATCCCAAGCTTTAAACTTCTTGTGGAAGTCCCTCTAATGTCGGACCATAAAACGCCCCCGTGTCCGGGTTCAGAATCAGAATCAGAATCAGAATCAGAATCAGCTTTATTGGCCATGTGTGTTTACACTCACATGGAATTTGACTCCGGTTACACATAGCTCTCATTGTACATATATACACATTTACAATAAGCAAGATAAATATTTTAAAAAAGACATTAGAAAGAAAAAGTAGTCCAATTAGTGCAGGTAGTGCAGATGGGGGAGTCTGATTAATTGTTCATCAGGGTGACGGCCAGTGGAAAGAAGCTGTTCCTGTGTCTGGTGGTTTTGGGTAATATTAGGGATCGAGCAATTATATAGGAAGCTGTGTTCCAAGTTATGTTTCCGGTGCTTTTATTGTGGAGGGAGAAACGGAAAGGAAAACAGGAGTGGAATTGTGGGATATACGTGTGTGAAGGAGATAAAAAAGTGGTTCAAGTTACCCTGCAGCGTGTTTTCATTTTATTAGAATTACAAATATAGACACACAACAGACACTCGGCTACAATAATATCATCCGTAGCCGCACAACAGCGTCTGAATGAGGCCGCTGCCAGCGCTACTTCTGGCGGACCAGCAACAATTTGATTCAAACCGGCGGGACGGCAGTAATTTGTGTCGCGTTCGGTGTGAACGCACCATTACTCTACACACCTTGCTGCAAGAGCCGCAAGAGAGCGACGAAAGAGTCGTATGCGTCTCTGGAGCCACGGGTTGCCGACCCCTGCCCTAGACGTTGAAGTCAGGTAGGACAACAAACTTTTTCTCCACAAAGCGCGACCAGTTTGGTGTAGTGAAATACTGTTGAGTGGTATCGGTTCTTGGTATCGATTGAATTGAAACCGATACGAGTACAATTATTTTAACGCAGTATCGGCCCCCGATACCGATACCGGTATCGGTGCATCCCTAGTTGTAGTATTAACTCAGTTAGTGGCAGTGTGGGCTCTATGGTACAGTGGGGGCAGGGTTTAGTGAAGGGTACATAATTGAAAAGCAAAAGAGGCACACTGATGTCAGCGGGGGTTAAATTGCCAGAGCCCACTGGAGCAGAGTTCCACCTCTGAGCACCTTTGAGCGGCTGGGTATCAAAGGCATTCAAAAAGGACTTCTGGTTTGTCTTCCAGTTTCAGCTTCTCCGTATTGGCACCTTCATACTCTTTCGTGCAAAGCTATTATTCCGAGGGAGGCGATCCTGCTGCCCATCCGTCCCTCTCTTCACAGCACTGGGGTCACATGCAGATCCTGATGTGTGTACTCTAAAGGTCCCAGCAGACGCTCGGGATGCCGTCCGCTCTTGTTTTTGCCCGATGGCCGTTTCCAGTCTTTTCTCCCTCTCTGCATTGCCTTGCACGCTCATATGTCTTTCTGTCGCTTGCTCCCATGCTGTCGTTCCCAATTTCTGTCTTTGTTTGCCCCTGCTAGCTTTGTTCCCTCCGGTGTGAACAAGCGTATCAAAGACGCAGAGGGAACCAGGAGAGGCGGAGGAGTGATTCCACGTCGCCGTAGGTGGGTTGCTTGCATCTGGCTCACTTTCTGCGAGTGTCTTTGTCTCTCTCGCTCTCTCTCTCCCTCCATCTACCTCCATCAATCTGCTTTTCCAATTAGATTCAAACTGGGTTATCAGCACAGCGTGTTTTCTTTAAGTTCTCATATTAAATCCTGATTATCTCCTCATTCACAAGGTCTATTTTTTGCTGGACACAAATGACATTATTTTGCATATCTTTGCGATACTTTGTGAGAGTGGAATGGTTGGTATTGGCGGACTCTGTAGGCTCTAAGGAGAGATCAGATAAACCTGAGGTCAGAATATACCTGAGGTCGGAGCATAGCACCTTGAGATTAGAGCATAGAACCCATAGAGCATTTTTTTTTTTCCTTACAATTGTAATAAAGAATACCTTTTGTTCCCTTTATTGGTTTCAGTAATTGTCTTTTGGCCATTAATATCCCTTTGCCCCACAGTAGCTCCAGCCCCTGCCAATTTGATTGTCTCAATAAAGGTTCATTTTGAAAACACATCTCTGCCTTGTGTGGGAAACGAGTCCGGTGTGCCTAATGTTCAAATCCTCCTCGAGGCAGTGTCTCCTGGGGGTGGAATTCCCCACGTGGCGCGTTTTGTTTTCTCCGTATCTCCGCCTTATTGCCCGAGCATTCCTTATACTTACATGTATTTATTTATTTATAAATCCACAGCGGCTCTCAGGAAAGTTATTGATGGGGGGGGGGGGGGGGGGGGGGGGGCAAAGAACTTAAACTGAGCCACTCAAACTAAAGCTAATCTCCCAGCTGGATGCATGGTATTGATCTCATTCCTCTGTGAAGAAGCTTTCAAGCACTTCACAGCAACAAACAAAAAAATAACAAGCTGCAAACTTGAGAGGTCGCAGCTGAGTTTGACGCACTTATCATTGTAAGCAATTACGTGACCAAGAGGCAATATAAAAAGACAAAGAATTTAAGTTGAACCACTCAAACTAAAGCTAATCTCCCAGCTGGATGCATGGTATTGATCTCATTCCTCTGTGAAGAAGCTTTCAAGCACTTCACAGCAACAAACAAAAAAATAACAAGCTGCAAACTTGAGACACACTTATCACACTTATCGTTGTAAGCAATTACGTGACCAAGCGGCTAACGTGACATTATATGTGACAACATATGCTGATGCTGCGTCGCAGACTTTCTTTTCCTCCCTCTCTCTGTCCGTCTCATGTTCTTCCACTATGCTTCTCATTATCCCGTCCTCTGACTGCTGATGGCCACCTTGTTGCGGGGCGTCCCACACCAGTGAGCAGGAGCGATCCATGTCTAATCGCATGGGCAGGAGCTGTATGTGTGAGATTAATGGGGAGTGGAAGGGTCTCTCTGTACAATACCAGTTTGGATTAAGAGAGTTCATCCAGTTGATCTCTCTCTCCCTCTCTAACGCGCACACAAAGCATGTTGTTAATCCCTGTCCACTGCTGATATAAGTCATTAACATCCTGTGAGGAGTCAGCCACTCAGTCCACTCTAATTAATCCCAGGCTACTTCTTCTCCTCTTCTGCCCTCGCTCTGAGTCCCCAACCTCTTCAGCTCTTTTCTAGTCCCTCATTCCTCATTTGATCCCTCTCCTGCACTCCTCCTGCTGTTATTAACCTTTCACACTGCAAAAATGAACCATCTAAATGTAAGTAAAAAAATACCTAATTTGAGAAGTTAAAGACTAAAAACAAGTTAATTTATCTGCCAGTGCAGTAAGATAATTACACTTGGTAAGATTTCTTGAAATAAGAAAAATTATCTAGGCATTAGAAAGGTGATAAATCTCTTGAAATGAGTGCTAAAACATTCATTTCAAGCACTCAAAATAAGATGTAAAGTCTTCTTTCAGTGTTTTTTCCTTTCTTAATTTTAGTGAAAAGCTCTTAAAAGCAGACCCACTAAACAAGATTATTTATCTTAATTCAAGACTGTTCATTATTAGCTTGTCCAGCTTAAAATGAGACAAAGCATAAATAAAATAAAGCATATATCATTGTCAACAACAATTTATTTAGATTTTGTTTTGAAACAGTGCATTTTAACACACTTGTTGCTTTTCAAAATAGTTCGTATTCACAATTACGAAGGCATTGCAACAGAAAACATTGGATATAACCTTGAGGTAATTATGTTGTTACATTATTCATTGTGTCATCGTTACTGAACACTGAATATGATTACCTGATACTCAGATACAGAAAAACGTATTGTAACAGTTTCAACTTTTGTGTTCATACTACCACTTGTAACGTTTGTATGTTTGTAAACCTAGTTAACCTTCATTGGCATCAAGTAACATTCAACAACACTTTTTAGTGCAACATTTGCAGCACAAAACATGCTTTGATGATTAAAGGATTAAAGAAAAAGGCAATCAGTGAATACTTAAACAAAAAAGAAGAATCTTCTTTCGACAAACTCTCCAAAACACACTACTACCCCCCACCCTCATACACTAGCTTTTAAAGTACCAGGGCAGTAAAACTGTGCGAGTTGTATTTTAACACCTTGAACACCTCTACTTCCCAATAAAATCTTTCCATTCAGCCATGGTTTTTTTGTATGAGGTCGTCATGTCTTGCTCATGAATAGAGTCCTGTAATATTTCGGTCTGAATGACAGAGAGGAGGGTTGCCACACACTTTGGATAGGTAAGGTGCAGAGTATAGTAGTAAGCCATCAGATAAAGCAAACCTTCACAAAGGTCTTCCTTGGCAAATGTGGTGATGGGAGTGGTTCCAAATGTGACAAGACAGCGGGACCCATCAAAGAGCACAACAAGGGTGGAGAGTGGTCTCTTCTGAAGGTAGATGGTGGGATCTTCTGTTGGCTAATAAAAAGCAGAAAGAAAGAAAACCTGAGAAATGTATTTAAGGGTACAACAGAAAAACCATAAGACATCACTATGGTGGTATATGAAAGCAAACTTTCTGTTTTAAACACAGGACCAAAAGAAAAAGCATGTATGTTAATAAAATCAAATAATGGCTGTGGAAAGACTAGCACCGCTAGTGGTGGCTCAAAAAGCCTTTTTGTTGTGAACAAACTCTCACCTGAAGGACATGAAGCAATGCCTCACTGGCATTTCTCAACTTCTTCGGTGGTGCAGTTGGTGAAGGGAAGAGGCTGGGAAGTGCCCTGAACAGAGCTATGGCATATTCCACTAGGACAGAACAAATAAAAATTTTCTCAAAATTCCCCTTTGTAATGATAGCTATTATGAAATTCATCTTGGTCACATTGTTATTTTGTCACCATGAAGAGTATTATCATTTTGGGTTTATTTATTCAGCATAACATATTGGCAACATACACAATATCTATCGCACCCATCTAGAAAAATATCTATACTAGTTTCAAAAAGCACTCCAAAAGTAATATTTTTTCCTTATCACACCCATGGAAAAAGCTACCCAGTATATTAGAGACACAGCAAAATGCCGTACCTGCATCCAGGTTCATGGGCGGCTTCATCACTTTCTTCGAAACCCCGTAAAATTGCACCTTGGCACAGAAGTCTTCCCATCTCTTCTTTACTTCATCTATGAATGTGCTGTTGTCCTTATCCAGGATTCGTCGCAGCTCACTCATCACCTGTAATGCAATAAGTGTTAAAACCTGCAACAATGATTGTTTTTTGATGAGCTAAAATAACAAATGAATTGCTTACGTGATGAAGATCCTTAAAACATGGGTAGGCATCAAGGATCTTTGTTGGCCTGTCCTCTTCTTTCATGGCATCACTGTCGATGAAGGCTCTTCTTGCTTCAAACTCGAGGTCAAGGATTTGGTAGACCGCATCTTTGTTGGGTTTTGTTTTCTTGAACATCTCCTGCAGAGTTTTATAATGTCTGGCCTGCATGATCAGACTGTCTTTTGCAGCTAAAATGGAGAACACAAGGTATCAGACATGTCAATCTGAATGATAATATAGGTTTCTGTCAACAAGTGTAACAATTAACCAAATTAGAGATGCACCAATCGTTTGGCAGGTGACTGGAATTGGCTGTTTTAGCACACCCAGTCATGACAGGTAACCCATTGATATCTGTGTAGGACATTTATTTTGAGAAGTGTCTGAATGACCTATATCCTAATGCAATTTTGAAGGAAATTAGTTAAGTAATTTAATTAGTTATGTTTTATTGATAACATACAATACATTTCTCCAATAAAGAAAAGTAAAACAATGTTTGAGTGTGTTTTCAATTATAGTTCTTAGAAAGGAAATCTAAATCAGCAGGTCAGACTTGCGTCCTAAGAAATTGCAATCACTGCATATCTAATTTAAAGTGCAAAATATATTGATAAACAAAACCACCTTTCTGTAAATCCCCACCAGACACAAAGCAATATTATGCATGTTATACATTAAGCAACATATGGCCTTTCTGTTTTTTAGAGAGCCAAATGGATGAAATCAAATGAGAAATCATCTGTAACAGCTAAATATATCAAAACAGAATCAGAATTAAACTAAAATTATCAGTGTCTGTATTATATCATGATAGCCAAAACTGTCAGAACATATAGTCTTCATGCCAAATTGTATTGTCAAAATTACACAATTCCAACTTACGTGAGCTGTGGCCATCATCAGAACTGCTCCCAGATGTTTGATGCAAAATAATCGTTGATGCACCACTTGAGTCTGTATCATTTTCTTCTCTGTCACTCGATGAGAAGTCAATGCGACACCTTTTCTTTGGCTGGCCCCTCTCTGGTGTGGGCCCCTGCCTCTTTTGTGGGGACTTCACATTCTGCAGCCTCTTTTGAAGATTGTTGTAAATGCTCACCTGTGGTTAAAAAAACAAGAACATTTGTGTTGTAATTAGACGCCTTTTTATGTTACAGATAAACCATGTCAGTCAAAATAAATAAATAAACATATTTACCACAAATTTAAATCACTTACATGCTTCATAGTTTTGTCTTTATCCTGTAGCATTGGGTAATATTCCCCAAGTCTTTTAGCCATTGAAGTGACTTCATGCTTGGAAGGGTACCGGACCTCCTTTCCTTGCTCACTGGCTCTCAAGATGGAAATCATGCTGGTGACGGTGTTCCTCACCAGTCTGCATCTCAGCTCTTTGGACATGACACAGTCCCCTTCTCTGCCAGTGTGGGCCATCTCAAAGTAGTGCTTGCGAGCTTGTTCCAACTCACTGTCTGTATAGACAAAATATTCTGGAGGACTGGGAAGCTGCAGGGTCTTCTTTGGACTTTCCATCATCAAAGGAGAAGATGTCTGGGGGCAGATTGGAGGCACTCCTCTAGGTGAAGACACTGTTCCTGTTTCACCAGGGCCAGATTTGTCTGTTAAGGTGACATTCCCATCCTACAAGAGAAAAACAAAAAGTACAACGTACAAAAGTTAAACAACAGACTCAGTTAGAAACCACATGTTGTGCTAGATATTTTAGAGCAAAGTAGGTAACCAGCTACCTCTGGGTTAATAAGAGCCCAAACTCGTTTCCTCCTGAGAAAGTGTTCTGGCCCAGGAAAAAGGTCTCTCAAATCATCACGACTGAGGGTGTGGAGCAAGGCCTCGTCAATATTGGCAGCTACAAGACAGTACAATAATTAAAAGCTTTTATAAATAAATAAAAAACAAACATTTTTAAAATTATACATTTACTGGTATTTAACATTACAGGTGAAAGTATATGTTCTAAATCCTCTAGAATATCTTGTCCATGCCTAAGAATAAATTGAATACAATTTAGACATTTGGTGTCTTGACATTGTAAAAAGGTTTACAATAATTTTGTTTTGAGATCAGTGTATTTAATTACTTATCTGACAACACACATTATTAAGCAGCTTTTAACACATAGACATAGCATACCATTTAAAATTGATGCTGTGACATCATCCAGTTTATCCATGATTGTCCCCTCTCTTTAGGTCCCTCTACTAGCTCCTTTATCTGCTGGGGAAGAAAATCATAACTTAATAACACAATATATTATACAACCATGAAAAAAAACCTGCTTATTTCTACAAAACGACAAGCTCAGATAAGATTTTGCAGGTAAGGACCTACTTTTTAAAGTGCTATCAACATACAAATTATTTATGCATGTATCTACATAATAACCTGGTTAATTCACTGCATGTGTATAGCGCCACAACGACGCAAACCCTAATGATTAAGTGCATTCACGTCTGCAAGAAAGTAACTTTATAACATTAATAAGAATGAAAATAGATTAGCCTACTTCAATCGATGAATCGGATAAAAAACAAAAAAAGTATTACTTTCCAACCCTTTATTCAAAAACAGAACTAACTGTGCAAAAATCTTCAGAAAGTGCACAAACAGGTTGCTCCTTGAACAACCCTGAGCTGTTAAAGTAATAATAAAAATAAAATGGACTAACACAAACATATATAGGCTTTTATTAAATAAAGTGCACAAAACATTTTGCACAAAATGTTGTTTAAAGGGACCTGAGCTGTCAGAACAATACATAACTTATAAAGAAAAATACTAATCAGAAAACTTAACAGGATTTGTTTGAAAGGCAGAACTTGTTCTCTACACTAAACTCAGACGCACACACACACACACACACACACACTCACAGACGCACGCGCGCGCACACTCTCTCTCTCTCTCCCTCTGTTCAGACACATTGCACTGTTCTTACGAGCTAACGCTAACTTGTCAAGCTAATAACGAGTAAACAGCAGAAAGCTGCTGGAGGGACGTTACGTCTTCACTTCAAAACAGAACAAAGCTGCCGACTAGCCGCAGCACCGGAGCCTCAACCGGAAGTGCTCTACTACGTAGCTGCCACGGTTTGAGCTGCTACTGTGCTGTTGAACGGTCTTACCTCTGCTATGTGTTTCAGAACAACGTCACGGTGTCTCCGACGGTCTCTCCTCTACCTCCACTATGAGTCCTCATCTCTGCGCTCAACTGAACTTTTTTTTTCATGGTCAAACATCTCCGCGACTTATTGAGTGGCGTAATAATCGTGCAACACAATGAATACATAATGATGCCAAAGCTAGTTAGCACTTGTTTTGTCACTAATGTAAGGCAGTTATCCAGAGAGCTTGAGCAACGTTTCCCTAAAAACTGTTGCAATATAAGTTTAGGAGAGCTAGTGTTAGCCAAGTGAATATAGCTGGCCATGACTTCGTACGTTAAATTAGCATAGGAATTAGCGTTAGCAAAATGTTTCCCTGTACTCTGCAGCACTAAAACCAAAAAGTTAGCTTGTGCTGTATAAATTAGCTATCTTAAGTATCGCTGCACCAGGGTGCAGCTTTCGTAATAACTCAAATACAATATATTTTTAATGAAAAAGCATACCTTGTCTCATGGAAGGTTGTAGGGAAGTTGGCTCGTAGTGGCAGGATTTAATCCAAAGTGGCGGTTTCTTCCAACGTAAAAGACGACAGACGTGACCACGGGAGTAGAGGGGACGTATGTGCGTAATATATCAGTTTAAACGAAAATATGACAAAATGACAATCAAACAAATCAAACATATGTTATAAAATATATATATGTGATTCAAATCCGCTTTTCCATCGCCAAATTGCATAAATATATATGTAAATTACACTGTGTCTTAGAATGACCTCCCCTAACCTCTTTTTTGGTATCGCCCAAGCCAATTAGCAAGGCCGCTCGTGCCACCGAAGCCCGCCAGGAAGTGACAATTTCCCCCGTCAGGGGCCTTTTGCTGTCTGCAGGTGTGGATTAAACATCACACTCTCTTTGTGCTACGTGTAGTTCGCAAATATAATTATTTTTTGGCCTTGCTGTGTTAGCAATTCTTGATTTAGCCATTAGTGTAGATTTGTATTAGGCTGAAACATTAACTGTCAGCTTTCATTAGCTAGCTAGCTAGCTAGCTAGCACTTTTCTGGACTAACATTATGGCTTGCTGGAGGTGTGTTATTTGCTTCGTTTTTGTTGCCTTAACATTAAAGTCTCTCTTGAGCCATATTAACACAGCACATAGTCGAAACCCAGATTTCCGTGTTATATGCGGAATTGATGGATGTACCGAAGAATACAGAGTATACAACTCCTTCTACTACCATATCAGACGCACACATGCTCTGTATCTTGCAACTGGGCACCCACCCACCAGATGGATGACAACAGCTACATCTGAGCCATCTAGAGTTGGAGGAGAACATTTTGATATACCAATTTTTTCTGACTGTGCCACTCAAACAAGAGGAATGCAAACGACCAGCAGTGAAGTCAGCACAAGTGTCAGCCCAAATGAAATGCCTCAGCTAGAGCTTGAGGATTTTCAGATTCAACATACTGATCATCAGGTAAGCTTTAACTTTGACTATCTTGCATGATATTATAATAAAACAATATTAATTACATTTTGGTAATGTTTTAGTACCTTGCTTGCCCCCTTTTGATCTGTTAAATTTGTATTGCAGCATTAGGCTGTTAACACAAACCCATCACTTCTCGTTTGTTTAAAAAAAATGAAATACTGATATATAGAAGGACAAACAGAAATATATAACACTGTGGTCTGAACTCTTATTGTATATTAACATGTCTTTACAGGAATGTGCTGGTGCATCACATGAGGCTCTTACCAGACGTGCAGCAGCGTTTGTCATTAATGTCCGGGAACAATGCCACCTGTCCCAGGTATTACCCTACCATAATTCAGTGCTAAATTGTATGTTGATTAATTACAAGTTTAATAATATTACATTTCAAAAGTAAATTTAAATGGTAAAAAAATGTCAAAAATGAAGTAAATCTGGTCACAAACTGCACCCTTTCTACATTTTAAAACTGTCAATTCTACATCTATTGGTCAGTTTATAATAAATCCAATTGTCATAGCAACAACGGTCAATTTTTGAGAATTGAGGAATACACAAAGAGGAAGACTTCTCCTTTCCATCTATTTCTTCTGGCAAACTATGGTCTTGCTAGTGGGCAGCAAAGGGTCAATCAAAAGAAATCGGGGGCCATTATTAATAATCGATTATTTTGTGCCATGCACTGTTCATATTCAATAACGTTGTGCCGAAACAGATTGGTGGTTTTTTCTCAAGGTTTACATTTAACTTATTTTTGTTTGGTGTCGTCTTCACTAAAGCCAAAATGCGTACAAACAACAGACACAGCATTTTTCTTTGAATAATCGATATGGTCAAGATTACGTCAGTTAGAGGATCTGAATGTCAGTTTAGATACATTTTTGATCAATTGCCCAGCCCTACTTTTATCCCAAAAATGTACAAAATCAAACTTCCTGAGATCTGTGGCTATTTTTGTATGAAATCTTGTTAAGTGGATTTACTAGTAGGGTTATGTTAGTTCTGGGTGATGTTCTTATACTTTAATTTCTTTTTCTTTTTTATGTTTCAGAGGAATGTCAACAGTATTGTCTCTGGAGTCCAGCAGTATCAAGCTGCTCTTCTGAGTACCTTAAGGGACACAATGAAGACGATCCTCGAAAGACCTTCTGACAGTATAGAGCAGCTCCAAGAGGAGGCACTGGCAACATTGGACAATTTTCAGGATCCTTTCTCAGTAATGGCCACTTCATACATGCAGGACAGAACCATTCAGAAGCTTTTCAACACAGTAAAACCAGTGGAGGTACTGATTTCTCAAAGGGTTTGTAGAGTTAAGAAAGGACAATCAAGAGTTCTTGCAATCAAAAACAAATGTTTTTACTATGTACCCCTAATTAAGAGTCTTGAACAGTTGCTGTCAAATCGCAGAATTTTTGATATGATCAACACCGAACCACAGAGCTGCCACAAAGATGGGTTTTTGTATGACATTACTGACGGGAGCCTTTTCAAATCACACCCACTGTTTTCAATAAGACCTTCTGCTTTACAGGTAATTTTGTACACTGACGAAATAGAGATATGCAATCCCCTGGGGTCGCATGCTTCGGTGAATAAATTACTGATGGTTTATTATACCTTAGGAAACATAGACCCCAAGTTTAGGTCAAAGCTTGCTGCAATCAGACTCCTTGCTATAGCAAAAGCTACTAATATTGATGAGTGTGGTGTTGATGTTGTTTTGCAAAAAATATATGAAGACTTACAGTTGCTGTATAATGGTGTCAAAATCCAAACACAGAATGGTGAAATGGAAATATTTGGTGCTGTTGTTTCACTGTGTGGGGACACACTTGCACAACATGAGCTTGCGGGTTTCAAGGAAGGAGTAGGTTTCGCCTACAGTAAATGTAGGCATTGTGAATGTACATTTGAGGAAATGCAAAGGAGTTTTGATGAAGACATCTTTACTAAAAGGACAGTGGATAAACACATAAGACAGTGCATTGAAATTGAAAGGGCTACCACCGACTTCTTAAAATCAGCCCTCAAAATCACATATGGAATAAACAGAAGAAGCAAGTTGGTTGATTTTCCAGGCTTTGACCTCATACAGCAAACTCCACAGGATATAATGCACATCATTCTTGAGGGCGTTGCACCCATGGAAATAAAGTGTGTGTTAAAACATCTTGTACTCTCTGGACAAATGGAGTTGGATATGTTCAATTCAGCCATGCAGAGTTTTCCCTTTTCAGCAGTAGATGTACGTGACAAACCCTGTCCTATCAGTGTCAGTACCTTGGCATCTAATGATAACAAACTTAAACAGTCTTCTGGGCAAATGCTAATATTGTTAAAGATCTTACCGTTTCTGTTGAACAGTATTGAGAAAAATGAATATGTTCAGTTTGTTTTAGACTTGATTGAGATAGTTCAGATAATATTTGCCCCTGTTTTATCGATGCAAAGTGTATTGAGACTGAAACAGATGATTGAACAGCATCTCAAACAGTTTAAGCAACTGTTTCCTGAGAATAATGTAATTCCTAAGCAACATTACATGCTGCATCTCCCTGCTCAAATTCTTTCTCTGGGCCCTTTGATAAGACATATGTGCATGAGATTTGAGTCAAAGCACTCTTTTTTCAAGCAGTGGTCATCTAAATTGAACTTTAAAAATGTCTGTAAGTCACTTGTTAACCATAATCAGCTTTTTGAATGTTGTCAAAATGAAATGGGCACTGAGCACCCAATTTTTGTTCATGAGAGGGAATTGGGTCCTGTTTCAGAAGTGACAAATATGGATTACATCACAGAAAAGACTAGAGATTTTTTGGGGATCGATGGCATACAACATGCAGTCAGTGTAAAGTGGCTGATTCTCAATGGTAACAAGTACATCCGTGAACAGTCTTTGATAATTACTAATGCAAATGAGACAGTACCTGTTTTTGGACTTATAAAAAACATTTATGTGATAGACAGTTTATTGTATTGTTTTGAATATCACCTTTACGAGACTCTGGGTTGGAATAGAGATCTTTTGGCATTTGAAGTTGCTGTACCTAATCTTGCACAGGCCACAGAGTTCCAAGATGCTGAAAAGCTAGTTGATTATACATCATATTATGCAATCACTTTAAAAAACAATTTGTATGTTTTGACAAAATATAACCTTGATGATGTAATTGCACTTAAAACTGGAAATGAATAACCATACTGTAAGTTTTGGAACATGTGTGGTGACTTGATACTGATGAAATGATTTGTTACGGCTTGTAAATAAATGTGTTGACACAACAGCAGTATTTGGAATAAATACAATTTTGAATTGTTATTTTAGCAGTTGTTACTGGGCAGTCTTGAAATCAGTCTCTAACAGCTATAAATACCCTTAAAATACCCCAAGTGCTGTCACTAACAGTAATTCTGCTTGATGTACATCAAAAATAACTAACTTTAAGATATACTAACTAAGTAAGAAAAGAAAGGAAAAATATTCCTAAAATAATCTAAATTATCTTACACAATCTGCTCTTGCCTGGTATATTATTCTCAAAATAAGATCAGTAAGACTTTTTGGCTGGATATGAGATTATATGTCTTGGTTAGAGCAGGAGTTTTTGCAGTGCAGGGCAGGTAGCTCTATTTTTAGATTGCAAAGAACCGTATAACTCCCTCACAAACCTCAGGCTGCAGATTTGCCACAAGAGGGAACTTTCTTTCGGTCCTTGACGGACTAGTTGGTCATGAGTCAACGGCAGCGTACACTGCAGAAATATGTGTTTATGAGTGTTCTTTCTTTGTTTTTGCTAAGATCCTAGTGTACCATTTAAAACCAAGGACTGTGGTGACTGTGGCTCAGTGGTTAGCAAGTCCGACTTTCAATCAGAGGATTGGTGGTTCGATCCCCGGCAGTCCATGTCATTGTGTCCTTGAGCAAGACACTTAACCCTCATTGCTCACCATTGCTGTGTCAATGGTTTACTCTATATCATGTAAGTCACTTTGGATAAAAGTGATATATAATAATAAAAGGAGTGTGTCATTTGCTTTTGTTGATAAATCCCTCAAAAACATCCATGATCCTGGTACTGGAAAGGGTCGGGTCGGACCGGGAACAAAAACGTCAATGGGTGCATCCCAAGTCTCTTAACGCATCCCTGTTTCCCTCACTTGCGTCTCAGTCCATCCCACCAGGGATGCATGGAGAGACCCAAGGAAACCATGCGAGGAGAGAGGACACAAGAAAATATGTTTTAAGAGACATGAGACGTCTTTTCCTCTGAAGCGTCACATGAAGCGACTTTGGTTTCTAATGATTGTAGCCGCTGAAACTCATCTGATCACAGCTGATCACATCTGAATCAGCTGTAAGTCAGCTTTAACAGCTGGAGACTTACAACAGAGTTTGTGTCTGAACACATGATCAGTTTAACAGAATCGTTTTCTGGTCCAAACTTTTTTTAGAGAATATTCTGATAGAAATCCACTTAAAATATTGATAAAAATTATCAACATGTTTTCAGTTGATTTAGTGGTGTTAAACTACTACTTATACCAATAAAGACACAGTTATCATCATTGTCAGAGTGGAGATGTTTTCTCTGTAGTCTGTCACCTGTTGAACAAACTGCATTTATATTTATATATATTTATATATGCAGTATTTATACACAGTATGTGGTATTTATACACAGTATGTGGTATTTTGGTGTTTATGTGTCCTGCTTATAGGCTCAGGATCGATTTCTACCGGGCAGAATGAGTCTTATTTATTAATTATTTACATCTGTATGTTTTGAAATTCTGATTGTGAAATCATTATAAAATAACCCACAATATTATGGTTTCTCTTCAACACTATAATACATATTTTAAGATCAATGTTTCAGGTTAAACTTAAAAAATATAACTTCTCAAACTCGACACTCAGGAATGATCAGCGTCACGTGACTGAAAGGACGATACATGTTGTAGCGATCCATCCTGTCAAATACCCCGGCTTCCCTCTCACCTGTGCCAGATACGACTGTGCTCATCAGTGCCTGGAGTGGGTTCAGATGACCCAGACGTCCTCTTCGTCAATATTTCATTCCTGCATGCAGATTGGTGCCACCCTCATATGGGAGGGGAGGTCCATCAGCAGTCCATCTGCTGGCACTCCCAGTGAATGCAATTTTCCAGACCTTGGTCAATGATGACCTCCGTGATATGCTCAACCGTTTCATCTCTGTGTACCTGGACGATTTCTCAACTTCTCCCGGAACATGGAGGAACACACGCAACACGTCAGGCTTGTGTTGTGCCGGCTACTGGAGAACAAACTTTTCTTCATGGCAGAAGAAAAGTTTCTGCCATGAAGGGCCATGGGAGGGCAAATGCAGCAACAGTTGAGGCAGTGGTTGAGTGGCCCACGCCCACCACTCGCACTACAGCGGTTTCTTGGGTTTGCACATTTCTACAGACTGTTCATCAGCAGTGGGAAAGTCGCTATTGGCTGTCCTAAAAGTCACTAAATGATGTCAACGCCTAATTTGCATAATTGTAAAGGAAGCTGTAAGAGACAGGAATATAATGATATTTTTTACTCAATGGCAGCTTTGCCTTTTTTGAGTCGTTTTTTGTTGTTTTTCTTGGAATCAGCCTTACAATACTCAAACAGTACGGCCGTGTATCATCTCCAATAAACGGCTTCTGCCAGCCTTTGAATTCAGGGTTATATTCCCACTCCTGTATTTTTAAGCGTCCAGTTTAGACTGAAACATGATGACTAGATGTTAGGCTGATGTCACAGAGAGGCCACACAGTGGACAAGGTGATTTATTGTAGTGTGACAGTGAAGCAACATTTCCGTCCCGCTCTGTAAGCCGGGGCGGGACCAGCAGCGGCTTTGTGCGATTCATTTTCTCCTCTTGACGGCAGCTGGGAGTCACTGCTGCGCGAGGTCCTGAGAGACAGAGGCCTGCTGCTCGCTGAGGACAGGAACTGCAGAACGAAACGTGCTTTCACGTCAATCTCCAATACACCAGGAAGTCTCCAATAACACCAGAAAAAGTTGCTAGATTTGTCGCTAGTCGCTTTTAACAAAAGTACCTCTTGTGATTGGCTTCATTTTACCTTTGTCCTAATACCAACCCTGCGGGCCGGCCACCGCCGCTCACGCCACCACACCTCCCTACCTGCTGTCACACCGTGACAGTGGCTCCTCCCCCTTCCTCGTGTGTCACCTGATCCCCAATTGTTTCCACCTGTGTCCTGTTATGTCATGTGTTTATAATCTGTGCTTTCTCCCTTGTCTGGTGCCGAAGTGTTTTCGTCTATGGTCGGAACTACCCAAGCCAAGGCCACACAAGTATGGACGCAGCAGCGGCCGGTCAGTGGACGGCCAGGATCCAAGCCCGTTTCCGTACCTTGGCGGCGGAGAGTGGGTGGAACGAGACCGCACTACACGACATCTTCCTGAAGGGGCTGACGGCGTACGTCCAGGAGCTGTTGCTGCCCCTGGACCTGCCGGGGGACCTGGATGCACTTATTGCATTGGCCATTCGGACGGACAACCGGGTCCGTGAACTACGGCGACCACAGCACAACGGATCTACGACGGTGGGGGTTCCACGTTCTCCAGCCCAGGGCAGGCAGGGGCTCCGGGAGGGACCGCCGGGGTACTGCCATCTACCTTCCACCGCTGCGCCAGAGGAACCCATGCAGCTTGGCGACACTCGGGTGTCTCCAGAGGAGCGACGACGTTGGCAGGAGGGCTGCTGTTTTTACTGCGGGCAGCCCAACCACCTAGTCGCCGCCTGTCCTGCTAGGAAGCCTCGGGTAAGGACTCAGCCTCCCGTCGCAGATGTCGCCTCACGCAGCATGATGCCAGTAAAGGTAACGCACCACGCCACGACCACTGACATTAACGCGCTCATAGACTCAGGGGCCGATGCAAGTTTTATGGACTGGGGCCTGGCGAGGGCTTTGGGGGTGGAAGCAGAGCTCCTGGTCACACCTCTCAGGGCCAGGGCCCTCGACGGCCGGGGACTGTTTAGGGTCACGCACGCCACAGAACCGCTGGAGTTGCAGGTTCGGGACCATGGGGAACGTCTAAAGTTTTATCTGTTTGAATCACCGGCCCAGTCGTTGGTCCTGGGTAGCCCGTGGCTACGTCAACACAACCCACACATAGACTGGATAACAGGGACAATCATAGGGTGGGGGGCAGATTGCGGGGATCACTGCGGACCGGTTTCGGCCCAGGGGGGGAACTGGCAGTGACTCCCTCTCCGACACAGGTCCAGAGACCACCGACCTGAGTACTGTGCCCTCCTGTTACCACCACCTCCGGGAGGTTTTTAGCAAGGCCAAGGCGATGTCCCTCCCACCACACAGACCCTATGACTGCGCCATTGATTTGATTCCGGGCTCCCCCATCCCCAAGGGTCGGTTGTACTCCATCTCGGGGCCGGAGAGGGCGGCCATGAAAGAGTACATCGACTCTTCACTGAAGGCGGGGCTCGTTCGTCCTTCCTCGTCGGCAGCGGGAGCCGGATTTTTTTTTGTAGGAAAGGAGGATGGTTCTCTCAGGCCATGTATTGACTATCAAGATCAAGAACCGTTACCCACTGCCACTCATGACCTCGGTGTTTGACCAATTACAACAAGCTAGAGTGTTTTCCAAGCTAGATCTCCGCAATGCTTATCATTTGGTCAGGATCAGAGAAGGGGATGAATGGAAGACGGGGTTTAACACCCCTTGCGGCCACTACGAGTACCTCGTCATGCCATTCAGACTCACCAATGCACCCGCCACATTCCAGGCCATGATAAATGACGTACTCAGGGACTTCTTAGACCAGTTTGTTTATGTATACCTCGACGACATCCTTATTTACTCGCCAGATCTAGCCACACACAGAGGTCATGTATCACAGGTTCTCCAACGGCTGTTGGAGAACAAACTCTATGTCAAGGGTGAAAAGAGCGAGTTCCATGCCGACACCATCTCTTTACTGGGATTCATTGTAGCCCCTGGGAAGGTGCAGATGGACCCGGCTAAAGTAAGCGCTGTGGCCGAGTGGCCCCTACCAGATAGCCGCAAAAAGGTGCAGCAGTTCCTCGGGTTTGCTAACTTTTACAGGCGGTTTATCCGAAACTTCAGCGCCATAGCAGCCCCGCTTCATGCACTCACGTCTACAAAGGAGCGGTTCCTCTGGTCTCCGACGGCGGAGGCCGCGTTTCAGCACCTCAAGGCCCGGTTCACCACGGCTCCCATCCTCACGATGCCGGATCCTCAGCGCCAGTTCGTGGTCGAGGTGGACGCCTCCAACGAGGGAGTCGGGGCCGTCCTGTCCCAACGGGCGGACCGGGACGGCAAGATGCACCCCTGTGCCTTCCTGTCGCGGCGGTTGTCCCAGGCAGAGAGGAACTATGACATCGGCAATCGGGAGCTGTTGGCGGTCAAGCTGGCCCTTGAGGAGTGGAGACACTGGCTCGAGGGGGCCGAGCACCCGTTCATAGTCTGGACCGACCACAAGAATTTAGAATATATTCGGCAAGCCAGGAGACTAAATTCTCGCCAGGCGAGATGGGCGCTCTTCTTTAACCGCTTCTCCTTCTCTCTTTCTTACAGGCCGGGATCCCGTAACGCCAAGCCAGACGCCCTGTCACGCCTGTATGATCCCGAGCCTGTTGCCAAGGAACCAGAGTCTATCCTTCCACGGGCCTGTGTGGTTGGGGCGGTGACTTGGCAGATAGAAAAGGAGGTGAAGCAGGCGAACGGGGTGAGTCCGCCACCTAGCGGGTGTCCAGAGGGTAGGTTGTTTGACCCGGTCGAACTACGCCCGCAGGTGATCCACTGGGCTCACGCCTCGCTGCTAACCTGCCATCCGGGGGTTCGACGGACGGCGTTCGCCATCGCTAGGAGGTTCTGGTGGCGGTCCATGGAAAAGGAGGTCCAGGAGTACGTCAGGGCGTGCCCGGTCTGTGCCAGGAACAAGATGACCTCCGGGCCACGGATGGGGCTGCTTCAACCACTCCCCATTCCTTCCAGACCATGGGCCGAAATATCCATGGATTTTGTCACGGGGCTCCCGGTCTCTAAAGGTAACACCACCGTTCTTACAGTTGTCGACAGATTCTCAAAGATGTCCAGATTCATAGCCCTGCCCGCACTGCCATCAGCCAAAGCCACAGCCAGTATCATGATTAACCATGTCTTTCGAGTTCACGGATTTCCCAGAGACATCGTGTCCGACCGGGGGCCCCAGTTCGTGTCAGGCTTTTGGAAGGAGTTTTGTCGGCTCATTGGGGCCACGGCTAGCCTCACCTCGGGCTATCACCCGGAGGCGAACGGTCAGGCCGAGCGGCTCAACCAACAGCTGGAGGCCGGCCTCCGGTGCCTGGTGTCCCAGAACCCTTCGACCTGGAGCCAGCACCTGGTCTGGTTTGAGTACGCCCACAACTCCCTGCCCACCTCGGCTACAGGGATCTCCCCCTTCAAGTGTGTGTTCGAAGACTGGCGGGTCATAGCCGGTCTTCGCGGACCAGGAGATGGAGGTAGCAGTGCCATCAGCCCACGCCATGATACGCCGCTGCCGACGCGTCTGGGCGGCCGCCCGGCAGGTCCTCGTTCGCCAGGGGGACCGAGTCAAGAAGGCCGCGGACCGGCGGAGACGACCCGCTCCGGCATACCTGCCGGGCCAGAGGGTGTGGCTCTCGGCGAAGAACCTCCACCTCAAGGCCCTTCCGAGGAAGCTGTTGCCGCGCTTCGTGGGGCCATTCCCCATCTCCAGGGTGGTTGGGCCGGCAGCGGTTCGCCTTCGTCTGCCCCGGGCGCTTCGGGTCCACCCCACGTTTCATGTGAGCCAGGTCAAGCCGTTCGAGGAGAGCGCCATGGTCCCGGCCCTCCCGCCCCCAGCCGCCCCCTGAAATGGTGGACGGTGGTCCGGTATACAAGATTAAACAACTGTTAGCGGTGCGCAACCGGGGCAAGCAGTTTCTGGTGGACTGGGAGGGGTACGGACCGGAGGAGAGACGGTGGGTGCCGTCCCGGTTCATTTTGGACGGGCGTCTCATGGAGGAGTTTTTAAGGACCCATCAGGGGTCGTCTAGAGTCGACCCTTAAGGGAGGGGTACTGTCACACCGTGACAGTGGCTCCTCCCCCTTCCTCGTGTGTCACCTGATCCCCAATTGTTTCCACCTGTGTCCTGTTATGTCATGTGTTTATAATCTGTGCTTTCTCCCTTGTCTGGTGCCGAAGTGTTTTCGTCTATGGTCGGAACTACCCAAGCCAAGCCCACAGCCACGTTGCCCGCTACAGTCTGTATCCACGTTTATATGCCTCGTTCCAGAGTGATTTTCTGTTTACATTAGTTCGTGCGATATATGCCCCGTTACAGCTTTTCCTCTGTTGGAGTGATTTTGTGTTTTCCTTCTGTGGAGTGAGTTTGTGTTTTCCTCCTTAGGGAGTGATTTTGTGTTTTTCCAGTATTTTGAGATTTTGGGTTTTTCCTCCGTTCGGAGTGAGTTTTGTTTTCCTCCGGTGGAGTGAGTTTTTGAGTTTCATTGTGAACGCTGTTTTGAGCTCGTTAGGAGCCTTTTTGAGTTGTACTTTGTATCAAATAAAGACTTGTTTTCTGATCCCGCTGCGTCTGTGTCCTCCTACGAGTACCGGCCTGACACCTGCATTCGATTCCTGCCCAGCAAATCGTCAGCTGTCACTCAAATAAAATAAATGACAGTGTTCAAGAGAAACCATAATCATATTGTGGGTTATTTTATAATGTCACAATCAGAAATGCAAAACCATACAGACGCAAATAATTCATAAACTCCGCCGGTAGAAATTGGTCCTAAATACCACACATACTCAATGCAGTTTGTTGATCAGGTAACTACAGAGAGAAAACACACCACTCTGACAGTGATCATAACTGTGTCTTTGTTAGTAGAAGCAGTAAGTCAACCATTAAATCAATTGATAACACAGGTGGGATGAATGAAGGACTTCTATATCTTTTTGAGCATCATCATTTTCTCTGGCATTGTGCCAGTCCATCAAAGGCCGGATTACTGGAGAAAAGTGTGGCTATATAACTTTCAGTTCCCTGGTGACACCATGACAAGGAACCGCTTTGAGGCAATTATGTGGTTGCCTCACCTCAGTGAGGAAAATAACAAAAAAAAGAAAACTGCTGAGTAAGACAGCTTGTTCAAAATAAAGCCCCTCTACAGATGAGATGGTGGACGCCTGCAGAGCTGCATCAAAACGATTCAATTGATGAGAGGATTGTAGCTAGCAAAGCTTGCATCAGCTTCAAGCAATTCATGAAGGACAAGCCCGTAAAGTGGTGCTACAAGCTCTTCGTGCTGGCTGGTGCGTGCATTGGCTACACCTGGAACTTCTTTGTTTACACAGGCAGGAGTGAGTCCCCCACAGCAGACAAAGGGCGGAGTTACGCAGCGGTGATGGACTTTTGGCCGTTTCCTCTCCTCGGTTGCGGGTACAAATTGTACACGGACAATTTTTACACAAGCCCAGCACTCTTCTTAGATCTGACCAAAAAGAACATTGACTGTTGTGGCACAACACGGAAAAAACGTATTAGATTCCTGAAGACTGAGGTAAATGACAGCCCAAAAAGGCTGTTAGGGGAAACATGCGGTGGATCCAAAACGGCGAACTGATCTTTGTGAAATGGATCGGCACTAGAGAGGTCACCATGTGCTCCACAATCAACAAGGCCTACAGGGGAAAGATTGTGAAGAGGAAGGGGAAGGTGGCTGGGGTGTTGCAGACCAAGTCCATCCCGGTTCCCAACACATGGGTGGTGTGGAGCAGTCCGCTCACTGATCACATCTTACGCGGTCCGCCACAAGACCATGAAATGGTCCAAGACTTTATTTTTCCACTTTATTGATATTGCCAGTTTTCTTTTACACAAGGAGCTGTTCAAGTTGAGGCAGAATCCCACGCAGAAAAAAACCTTTGCTCACAAGGCCTTCAGGGAGCTGCTGGTCAAGGAGATGTTGGAGTTCGATGGTTCCTTCACAGACCTCCCTGCAGCCTCCCCCTCCACCACTTGCATGCCCATGTACTTCCCAAATGACGTCCACAAATATTGCAGGTGTCATGATGATGGAATAATGAGGATGAAAACATCTGTGTATTGCAGGTGGTGTGATGTTCCTCTCTGCTTTACCTAAAAAAAAACTGCTACCAGCTGTGGCACGATAAATGAATGCTGTAATTACAGCGTTACAGCCCCACTTTCTCTCCTCTTTTCTTCTGTACACATGACATCTATTGCACTTCTGTCCATCCTGAGGATCCTCCTCATCTGTTGCTCTCCCAGAGGTTTCTTTTTTTTTTTTTAACCGTTGAGAGGTCCCGGGACACGTCATGTGTACAGATTGAAAATGTAGAATTGTGTAAATGATGTAAATAGTTTATTTGTTTTACCAGTTTTTATTATGTACAGATTGTTTGCAGTTTACAGTAAAATACATCTGTTACATTTGGATTTAACATTCTGTTTTGTAGTTTTTTGAATAGGGAAATATAGAGGTCTGGTTGTGTGTGGGGCAGGTAACGTGAAACTGAGTACAAGTGTGTGTGTGTGTGTGTGTGTACACACAATAGCCCTTGTGGTTGAGGAGATACACTCATTTTAGTATGGATGATAAATAATCTAATTTATTTTAGAAAAAACGCCTGGGGTTCGCCTGGGGCCATTGTGTTTTAATTTGTCCGTCACATTAATTATTATTAAGTATCTCAGTTTCACGTCACCTGCCTCTTTGCTGAAATGTTGGTCACATTGGATCCTGTCTGTTGCACCTTTTTATTTTGAATGTTATCAATGGTTTATTTGACACAAGCAAAAGCTTTGATTTATTTGCAACTGGAAGTTAAACGTCCTGTTGCAGTATTTGGCCATTAATTGAGCCCCAAAGCAAAAGAAGAGGTTTACAACTTTGTTCCAAAGAGCTCTGTTTAACACACAGGTCGGTGGAGAGCGGTGCACATGAGGACGCGGGTGTGTGACAGCTTGCTTCACACTGGCATACATGGCCAACACGGTTACATAACATCACCAGAACTGAAATTACTGCACAGCATCCTGACTTCAGGTCACACAACAGAGGAACATTTAGCTCATTTTAAAATGGGTTGGGGAATATGACTTTATGACTCCATGGCACGAAATGAGGATGGGGATTCAAGCGCCGTTGAGCAGCACTAAGAGGACAGACAATGTAGTACTACTTGGCAGATGATGCAACGTTTTTCTTGTTACACTTTCCGGCTCAGACAATGTTTCGGGCACTAAACGACCCCTTTTTTTGGGTTACATTTTCCAAAGTCAGTAGGTACATTGCATACAATGTGTGTATGCACAGTCCTATGATGTACAGTACAATGTGTGTATGCACAGTCCTATGATGTACAGTACAATGTGTATCTGCATAGTCCTATGATGTACAGTGCAATGTGTGTATGCACAGTCCTATGATGTACAGTACAATGTGTGTATGCATAGTCCTATGATGTACAGTACACTGTTATGGAGCACTACGCCCACTATTGATCCAATTTTATTTTAAAACGCAGCGCTGACCTTTCTTTCCTCTGCTGAAGGTCACAAACACTTTGACATCACTGCGGAGGTTTGTCTATTGATCGCTGTGGTTGAGCAGAGGTATCTGTACAGTGTACACCAGGAAATAAAGCAGTAATGTGTCATACAGGTAAGATCTAGATGCAGCTGGATGCTTCTTTTCAAGCAGATTTTTTTATTAGTTCAGGAGCAAGAAAAAAAAGAGTCATTAGATTTGTTTACTAGTTCTCACTGTCCTTTTGTCACCATCAAATAATTATAGCGGAGCTCAGTTGCATCCAAAGTAATTTAAACATAGTTGGAAATTGTGTGTGAGAGAAAGGTTGCAACCTGTGCTATTATTATGACAGAAGACTTCAAATTGTCACCACATATGAAGCTCCAACGTAAGTTCAGAGAGGAAGACCATCCCCTCACGCCAGGCTCGTAGGCCTCCCACCAGCAGCACACATTCTATACCGGATGTCTCCGTCAGGAGTGTCAGGAGCGTCAGACTCCATCAGCTGGGTGCCCCCAGCCAATAGCGCAGAGTCACACCCTCATGTTAGCCTATCAGCTCGTTGCTGCTTCCTTTAAATCTGCTGTATCCCTGCCTCTAGCGTCCTGCTGCGGTCTCATGCGACCCTCCACCTCCCCAGCACCATCCGCCTCCTCAGACTCGGCACCCCATCTGCATCTCAAGGGACTCCAGCAGAACCTCCAGCCACCACCACCAGTGTCTGGACTCCTCGAGGGGGATCCATAGATTGCTGCCGCTCAGGTCTAACACAGCGCCATCTCAAATCTCCTCGATGAGTTCAAGCGCTCCCAGCAACTCATGAACGCATCATCTGGCATAATAAATGTTAACTACTAATCACTCACTGTCTCTCCTGATTGAAATGTCATTTACGCTTAACAGATGGGTTGAAATTTGGTAATTAAGTAATTTGTTGTCAACACTTCGGCTTCCATTAACAAGCACAAATGCTGCTACTTTACATGAAGCTGATGGTACTTTTACTAAAGTAGTATTCTGAGTGAAGGACTTGTAGTATTTGTATACTGTTGTATTGATCACAGAAAGTACATTGACTCTGATTGATAAAAAAAAAAGTCTCTGTGTGACGTGTTTCTAACCCTGAACTTGTCTATTCAGGATCTGTGAATATAGATGACCAGCTGGAAACCTACGGCAGGTACATCATTAATTATATCAAATAAAGCCAAAAACAGATCTTCACCGTTCCGCCTTGTTCAAAGAGTTACGAGAACTTTTAATTTCTCATTACTGACGGCTAAATACGTTTTCATCAAGACAGGATTTACACTGGAGATGTCAGGGTCCCTGTCTGATCCTTTGTGTTTGCCTCTGTTTCCCCAAGCCTCTTTTCCTTCTGTGTCTGTCAGCCCCGTTTTGTGTTGTTTTGCTTTTGAACTCGTGGGTGTGTTCTCCTACATCCAGACACCGCCCATGGACACATCTCCGTGTGCTGCGGCCGCTTGGGCTCATCACCAGACGTATTTCAACCTGGGTCCTGCAGGCCTGGGTTGTCAGTCCACTTTCGTCTTCAGTCTCCGTTCGGTCCGATCCGCCACTGACTCTCTCTTCTTGCCTCAGAGTTCCTCGGGACCAGTCTGTCCGCCTCTGACGTCGGGTCACGGAACCCACGTCACGGTCCAACAACCTGCCTCCGGTGTCTGGCCACGGGACCCACACCGTGATCAGCTAGCCGCCGTGTTGGACCTCGGGCTCCACACGCCCCTTTAATAAATTTACTTTAATCCTTTAACTGTCAGTGTGGTCTGCATTTGGGTCCTAACTTTGTGCTCCGTGACAGAACGGACTGACCAGCATGGACCCAGCGACCACGGGATCAGCATGCTGGCGGGACACAGCACGCTGCTGGCGGAGCACCACCGGATGATCCGGGACATCACGGACTGTCTGAAGCTGTGAAGGACAAACTGACCAGCTGCAATAAGCCCGGTTCATTGGAGGAGCTGATTAAGCTCACGATCGGGCTGGATAATCGAGACAACGTGAGCGGAACCACAGATCCCAGGGGGTGCCGCTCGTGACGTCATCTTCCTCCAGCTTCCGCCCTTGTGAGCGCACAGGTCCTCAGTCTCCAAGTCCGTTTTGCTCGTCCACCTCAGAGGAGGAGCCAATGCAGCTCGGCAGACTAGGAGCAGGTGAGTGCCTGTACTGTGGCCGCCTGGGACATTCTGTTTCCAACTCGCCCAAACGGGGGTGCTCGCCAGTAGTGGTTGGAATACTGTTGAGCAGACCCAAGACTGTTGTTGCCTGCTTCCCTCTCTCTACACTCTCGCTCTATTTCTCTCTCAGCTTTGGTGGACTCTGGGGCGGAACAAAACTTCATGTTTATCCTGTCCGGGAACCACAGAGAGAGACTACAATTTTATGTTTTTTCCTCCCCCCAAAACCCTCTAGTTCTGGGCCACCCTTGGCTCACCACTCATAACCCTCAGATTGACTGGTTGGCGGGGAGGATGGTTGCTTGGAGCCCCTACTGTCATGCTAGTTGCCTATAGTCGGTGCTACCCCCTGGAGAACGTCCACAGGGCAACCTCATGCCTCCGCCTGGCCTCACCTCCATTCCCACCACCTATCACGACATCGGGGAGGTGTTTAGCAAGACTCAGGCTCTCTCCTTGCCGCCTCACCGTCCCTACGACTGAGCCATTGACCTCGGAACAAGTATCCTCTGCTATTGATTAACTAAGCGTTCCAACCCCTGGCTCGAGCTAAGATATTCTCCAAACTTGACCTCCGCAACGCGTACCACCTGGTGTGGATCCGAGCGGGGGACGAGTAGAAGACAGGGTTCAACACTCCCCTCAGCCACTTTGAGTATTTGGTCATGCCGTTTGGACTAACCAACGCCCCAGCTGTATTCCAGGCGTTGGTAAATGATGTACTGTGGGATTTCCTGGACTGTTTTGTGTTTGTATATTTAGATGATATTCTCATCTATTCTGCAGATCTCCCGGAGCACCAGAGTAATGTCCGAATGGTCCTCCAGCGCCTACTGGAGAACAAGCTGTTTGTGAAGGCAGAAAAATGTGAGTTCCACGTAACCTCAGTTCAGTTCCTGGGGTTCATCATCGAGATGAGTCAGGTGAAGGCGGATCAGAAAAAGGTCAAGGTACTGGAGTGGCCGACCCCCTCCTCGCAGAACCAGCTCCAGCAGTTCCTGGGATTTGCGAACTTCTACTGTCGCTTCATCAGGAACTACAGCAAGCTTGCAGCCCCCCTCACTAGACTCACCTCCTCCAAGACCACGTTCTCGTGGACACAGGAAGCCGGTCTGGCATTCCAACTCCGCAAGGAGCGGTTTAGTTCTGCCCCCGTCCTGATCCAGCCCGACGACACCCAGCAGTTTATCGTTGAAGTGGATGCTTCGGACACGTGGGGGCCATCCTGTCTTAATGTTCAGACACAGACTCAAAGCTTCGTCCTTGTGCTTACTATTCCCGCCGTTTGACCCCGGCAGAGAGAAATTACGACGTCGGAGACCGGGAACTGCTGGCAATCATACTAGCACTGGAGGAGTGGAGACACTGGCTGGAAGGTGCCGCTCATCCATTTGTGGTCTGGACTGACCATAAAAACGTGGAGTACATCCGGGCGGCCAAGAGGTTGAACTCCCGCCAGGCGATGGTCACTATTCTTTGGATGTTTTGACTTCTCCATCTCCTACCGTCCGGGTAATAAAAATAGCAAGCCCGACGCTCTTTCTCGCCAGTTCTCCCCCGAGGGTCACTTCTCCTGTCCTGGTACCATTCTCCCTGCAACCTGTGTGGCAGCCTCGCTCACCTGGGAGAGTGAGTCTGTGGTGCAGGATGCTCTCCGGACCCAGCCGGACCCCGGAGGCGGACCTCCCGGTTGCCTCTTTGTTCCCCTGCCTGCACCCAAGTGCTTCAATGGGCTCATACCTCCAGGTTCTCTTGTCACCCAGGCGAACCATCGACATGCTCCGGCGGACTTTTTATTATTATTTATCTGCTAAAAAAGGCTGTGGTGGCGAGGGTGTGGATAGGCTCAGCTGCAGAGGGAGAGTGGAGGAGCGGTTCAGGGAACAGGTGCCGGGATGAGGTATAATCAGCCTCAGCTGGAGGCAAAGGCCGTTTCTCATTATGCGTTCTTCTCTGTACTTGGACTTGTGAAATGTCATCGGTCGCAGCCCAAGTACTGTTACCATTCAAAAGTCTGCTTCTTGCCAAGCACGAGCAATCTTTAGTTTATTTGTTCACAGTAACGTTAAATCAGTTTGACTGAAGGAAAGGTTAAGATTTATAACTTAATATTTTAATTTAACTTGTGTGTGTCTCTCACCGTTAAAACCGGAGTAGCCTCTGAGGAACGGGTGAGCAGAGGCGATGTAGCCGCAGCATAAGACGGGCCGAGCCGGTAGGCCACACCAGACAGCCAAGTCTGTGCAGCAGATAAATAAAGGGCAGCACATTAGGCTGTCAAGTCAGTGTGAAGGCTGTGACTGAACACTGTCTGTGAGCCTTGTAGTTAAGCTCATAAGCACAGCCATTCGGAGGCAGTCTGTGAGGTGTCTGTCGGTAAGCCTGTACTTACCGACCTGTACTTTGATTTGGTGATTTTCATCTGTGAAAATGCCATTTCACAGGTAAGTTGATCCAAAGTAGGCACTCACTGTTAGTGCACATGGGCTGAGGAGAGGAAACTTCTCACAAGTCACTGTCCCTTGACCTGGCTTTCAGCTCGATGTCATTTTGCATATCAACCATCTCCATGTCCACTCCACTTGGCAAAGCAAATGCTTTCTAGAATTTGGCTGCGAACTCCTTTGCATCAATAGGCACGAGTGGGTTTGAAACAAGGGGCGACTGTGGGTCAGGGGTTAGCAGGTCTTACTTTCAATTAGCACCTGTTCCCCAGCTCAGCCAGTCTGTGTTGTTGTGTCCTTGAGCAAGACACTTAACCCTAATTTCTCACCGTTGCTGTGTCTACGGTCTACTGTATATCATGTAAGTCGCTTTGGATAAAAGCGTCAGCTAAATGTAATGTAATGAAATGAAACAAATGCAGCAATATCCTCCATGACGTCTAACTCACCAACACGTTGACTAAACTCTGCTGCCAGTTTGTCCAGGTGCACACAGTACTGCTCAGGGTGAAAATCATACTGGTCATACTGTGGAGCACTATAATACATCCTTGAGCAGTGTTTTTGATCCATGCTCCTGTCAAGTCACGTGAGGTCAACTTCTCACGCTCCGCTCCCTGGTTCACACATGAGCTGCGGAAAATAAAAACAGCTGGGCGTGTCCTGGAACGACGCTGCAGACACTCTGGGCTCACTGTCCATAAAATGGCCTTCCGTAAGCATCAAAGGGCCTACTCCAACTCCCTTAAGGATGCTCGCTCACAGTTCTATTCCAGCGTAATCAACAAAAACCCTGGCAACTCTAAACAGCTTTTTTCTACCATAAACCATCTCCTGAAGCCACAACCATCCTCTTCAACTGAGGCTACAGAGGAGCAATGCAACAGCTTCATTGACTTTTTCAGATTGAAGGTCAACAACATTCGCTCTATGATGTCCAGCTCTCCATCTCTGCTTCCCTCTGACACCAACACCTTATCTGCGAGTGTGCTGTCTCCTCTACATCTTGCTGAGGTTCAGGAGAGCCATATTGAGGAAATCCTCAGAAATATGAAATCCTGTACCTGTACCCTCGACCCCATTCCCACTGCTCTGCTCAAGTCACACATCCCCACTCTCAATTCTTTCATCACCAAAGTTTTTAACCTTTCCCTTTGCTCTGGCTGTGTCCCACCTGCTCTCAAGGTTGCTGTCATCCGTCCCCTTCTCAAGAAGCCCACCCTGGACCCGGAGGTTCTAGCCAACTACAGGCCTATCTCCAACCTTGCCTACCTGTCCAAGGTGTTAGAGAAGGTAGTTGCTTCTCAACTTCAAGACCACCTCAAACACAACAACTTGTTTGAAAAATTCCAGTCAGGATTTTGTTCAGCCCACAGCACTGAAACAGCTTTGCTAAAGGTAACAAATGACCTGCTGATGTCAGCCGATGCAGGATCACCCTCACTCCTCATCCTCCTAGACCTGACAGCTGCATTTGATACAGTGGATCACACTATCCTCCTAGAGCGCCTCCACACCACCATTGGACTATCAAACTCTGCACTCCAGTGGTTCCAGTCTTACCATTCTGGCAGAACTGAATAGGTTTCACTGGGAAGATGCAGGTCCAGACTGCTCTCAGTCTCCTGTGGTGTTCCACAAGGGTCGGTCCTTGGCCCTATCTTCATTATTTACATGCTCCCCCTCGACCGTGTCGTCAGCAGACATCGGATGTCCTTCCACTGTTATGCTGACGACACACAGCTTTACATCAAAACTGCCCCAAACCCCTCTGCAGCCATGTCATGTGTCACCGCCTGTCTTGGGGAGATAAAGGCGTAGATGAGCAACAACTTTCTCCAGTTAAACAGCAGCAAAACTGAAGCCCTCCTTGTTGGCACTCCACACCAAGTTCAGACATCATCCATAACTCATCTCACCTTTGACAGTCAGGTCTTAGCCCTCTCCTCCACAGTCACCAATCTGGGAGTTCAGTTTGACCCTCACCTGACCTTTACTGACCATATCAAATTCCTGTGCAAAATCTCCTTTTATCATCTAAAAAACATCTCCAAACTCCGCCCCACTTTAACCTTGTCAGACGCAGAGAAGCTCGTCCACGCCTTTATCTCCTCAAGACTGGACTACTGCAACTCACTCTGCACTGGGATCACTGACAAGAACATCCAGAAACTACAATATATTCAAAACAGTGCTGCCAGGAGCCTGAAGAGAGTCCGGAAATATTACCACATATCAACCATTCCCCACTCACTACACTGGCTCCCTGTTTCATTCCGGATTGACTACAAAGTCCTACTACTCAGCCATAAATGCATCAATGGACATGCACCTCCCTACCTACAAGAACTTATCACTCCCCTAACCTCCACCTGCACCCTCAGATCTACAGGCCGCTTGCTCCTTCGGGTCCCCAACACCAAGCTCCGCACCATGGGCAGCGTCACGCTTGTGGAAGTCTCCCTGACCACCCTATTCCTTTTTTTTTTTTATTATGGGTTGCTTTAACTATGTTTTAACTGTTTTATTTGTTTTTACTATATATGTGTGACAAGGTTCTTCCTTACCGAGGGTTTCACGGAGCTCTTGACAGAGGACAGACACCAGCGCTGTGCGTTTATGCTTTTTATTCGGCATTTCCAAACCCAGCTCTCACTAGCTCCAACCACTTCTTTTCCGTCTGCGTGGCTCTGGGAGCTTATATCTCCCTTCCCCGCCCACGCAATCCCACGATCATGTGGATCAGCTGTGCCTCCTTACGAGACACAGCTGATCCCCATGATTGTCCCCTCTCTCTCCCTCTCTCTCTCTGTGCCGCAGGCGCGCTAGCCACACCCCGCCCCACATATCCCCACCGCCCAACTTAGGCCGGGGAGCCGCCGGTCTAACCAACTCCCCCCCCCCCCCCCTCCCTCCCACTGGGAGCGAGGGAGGAAGTCAGCCCCGACCATCCGCATCCCCGACCTATGGACCACCATGGAATCAACCCTGCGTTTCCGCCAGATGCCACCGGGTGGTCCGGGCGTTGGCATCCTCCATCCGTGGGGGTTCGGGTGCGGGCCATGGCCCGGGCAGAGGGCGATCGAGCGCCCCGGGAGGCAGGTTCCTCGCGCTCTCCGCCGGCCCCCTCCCGGGGCCAAACCGGCTCTCACCCTCAGTCCGCCGCGGCAACCTGCAACACAAGAGAGAGAAAGTTTAAGGAGGCGGGACCCATATTGGTCCCCACTGTGCCCCGGCCCCACCGGGCCCCCTCATCACGCCTGCCGATGAGGACCGGCCGGCCCCAGTCTCTCCCCCAGTCTGGCGGGGACGGTGGCGTTGCCCAGGGTGTCGCCCCTGGGCTCAGCGGGATGCCCCAGGGTTGGCCGCGCTGCCTCACCTGGTCGTCCTTCCACCCCTGACAGGACCTCCTCAGGTGGCCCCGGGCCCCGCAGGTCCAGCACTGCCTGGTGCACTGGCGCTGTAGGTGTCCCCGGCGGCCGCACGTCCAGCACGCCCGCCTTGCCGTCCCTGGGGACACCCAGCGCCCCGGCCGGGCGGTGCCGCTGCCTCCCGGACCCGGTGTTGGCTCCCGTGGAACCCCGTCGGCCTGCCCCCTCCATTTGGGAGCCCGCCGCACTGTCTGTCTGCCGACCCCTGTCGACTCCGGGTGGCTTCGCGGCGGCGGCTTCCCCCGGCCCTCCTGGTCGGGTGGCGCTCCCGCCGACGCTCCCACCGTCGTCGGAGCGCCGGCCGTCGTCAGGCTCGTTGCCGTCTGCGTCGGCGTCGTCGCCGCCGCCGTCTGCGTCGCCGCTTCCGCCGTCGCCGCCGCGCCCGACGCCGTCTGCGTCGCCGCTTCCGCCGTCGCCGCCTCTGCCGTCGTCTGCGTCGCCGCCATTCTCCTGGGCTCCACCTCCGTCTGCGTCGCCGCTCGCGAGGTCGCCCGGGCTGTCGGCGCCGGCCTGCTTATGACCTCCGCCGGTCTGACGTCCCGCTCGGTGGCCGCCTTCCCGGCCAGGTGGTCCTCTGCCAGGGTGAGGGCGTCCGTCAGCCTGGCCGGGCCCCGGGCCCGAATCCCGTCGGCCATCCACTCCGGCAGTCCCCCCAGGAACTGTTCCAGGACTACCTGCTCCATGACCTCCCGGACTCCGCCCATGCCGCCTGGCTGCAGCCATTGCCTCGCGGCCTCCTGCAGCCGTACGGCGAACATCGCCGGCCAGTCCCCCGGCCTCAGTCGGTTCCTCTTGAAGGAAGAGTGCGATAAAAATGAAATGCATTATTATTATTTTGATGGAATGTGATATTTTCCTTGTTTTCCGCTTTGACAAGATTTAGTCTGAAGTTGTTTTCGCACTGCCTGTGGAGTCTGTCGATTGTGCACACGTCTTTTCAGGTGCGTGCCCTTATAAGGAGCTGCCGGGGTGTTCCTGAATGCAAATCCAGGTGCACGAGAATGCAAGTTCAATTTAAGAATCCTAATTCGGGGAGCACAGCTGAGAACACTTCGGTTGTGAAATATTTCAGGCCCATTTTCAGGTGGAGATCTTTTCTGACGTTGGTCTTCTGAAGTCCGTAAGAAAACATTTCAGAAGACACTTCAGAAAATGTTCGAGAATGAGGCCCAATGTGCTTCTGAATTTATTTTTATTTTGGAGAGCGACAGGGAAAGTCCGACACAAAAGGAAAGGAGGTTTTGGGGAAACAGAGGCTAACACAAAGGGTCAGACAGGAACCCTGACAAAGTCTCCGAGATCGACGGGTTGGCAAACACTGGTCAAAAGGGTTAAATGCACCCAGCTGCTCTCAGCTCTTTATTATGAGCCGGTACCGCACACCCTGCAGGATCACAGGGTAATTAGGACATTCAGATAAAATGACCTGGTAAAAATTAAATGAATGCAGGTACAAAACAAATAAAGGGCTACAACACAGTACATCCAACACATTTTGTCATTCCAAAAATCAATATCAATGATATTAATTGGTATTGTGGCACTTTGAGGCCTAAATCTTGGCATCTGCCTTTTTTATAAAGGCAGATGGCATGATTTAAGTTCTTTATCCATTTGACACAACAGTCAAGGAACACTAACACAGTGTTGGGGCTGCACGGTGGTGAAGTGGCTAGCACGGTCACCTGACAGCAACAGGGTCTCGAGTTCGACCTGGGCGGCCCTTCTGTGTGGAGTTTGCTCCCCAAGTCAACGTGGGTTCCCTCCGGGTTCTCCGGCTTCCTCTCACAATCCAAAGACATGCAGCTCAGGTATATGAGCCCTGAGAAACTGGCGACCATTCCAGGGTGAACCCCGCCTTCCCCCAATGTCAGCTGGGATCGGCTCCAGCGCCCCACAACCCTAAATAGGATAAGTGGTTTGGATAATGAAATGAAACACTAACAATTGCAAATATGCTATTTTGATGTGCAGAACATTTTTTGAGATACAATTTGTAAGTTACCCATGGCTTTTGACTCAAGCATTATCAAGCACCCCTCGACAAAAAATGACAAGCTGCTTTTGAAGGCAGCTTTACTTCAAATGTCACTGCATGAAAAGGTGGAAAAATCACACATGGAGGAAAACTACTGTGGTAACTGGCCCGAGCACATATACCAAGTGAGCATGCCGTTGTCTGTCGACTCGACCTTTGACCCAGCTCTTTGTTTTGTTTCCAGATGGCTGCTGACTCGTGCTCATCAGACGCCGCTCCCTTCCTTCTGCTCACAAAAACCTGTTTCGAAAGTCTCCCACTGACTTTTTTTCAGCAAAAATGGCTGTTATCTCTGGAATGCAGCGTGGCATTGGGATTTTTCTTTTTTCTTCCATCAGCGTAAATCCCAGCTGCTTGTTGATCTCTCACTGAAAAAAAAAACCTCATCCGAACTTATGAAGTTGGTAAAAACCGTCTAGCAGCTGCATAAACCTCTCCCCTGGACCCCCCTCTCAGCTCAGCTAAGCCCGTTTGGGGGGAAATTGGGAAAATGTAAAAAATAAAATAAAAATGCATCAAGCCACAGTTGGCTGCCAGAAAAAGTGATGGGATAATTTCATATGGAAATGAGAATACAGTTGTCCAAGGAACAGCACCAAAGGAGCCGGCAGTAGTTGAATGTCTCTCAGAGGCTGAGGCGGTTGTCTCCAGTTTGAACACGTCTAACTGTCTTTCTAAAAGAAATGACTAAAAAGGGAAAGCGTGTAACTTTGTGCCGAGTCATGTCCGGTGATGTCCTCTCACTTTGTCACCAGTTGCTGGGATGCCAGACAGTAGTCCGACCCCCACAACCCCCCATTAACTACAGTCTGTGCCAAGTTTGTCAATGCCACTTTGAAATCACAAACATTGTTGTAGCTGCCAAACTATAAATGAAATGCTGTCATCAACGACATAATGGAGACTACTCAAAGAAGCATGTTGATACGAGCAACCCGTTCTCTTGGCCAAATACTGATGCTCGGTCAGCAGCCCTCTGCACGCGCTGGGCTTTCAACTAGCTTCTATGTAAACCCATCCATGTCATTATTATGCTGCAGTCACACCAAAAATGTTGCTAATTTTTTGCGCCAGTAGATTACAAGCAAAGTCAATGCACAGACACGAATGGGATATTCGCCTCGTTTGTGAGAGTTGAAATATTTTAACTCTGGCGAAAAATTTGCGTGATGCTGAGTTGCAAGCCAATCAGCATTGAGATCCTCCGCCCATCATCACTGAAGTCCTGCCGTTGTTGCATCAAAAAAAAGAATGGAGGATATGCTAATAGTTGCCGTGTGTGGTGTTAAGTTCAAAAATCTTTGGGCGGTTGTGTGAAGAGAAGTCCCAGATGCAGAAAGTTATAATAAAAATTGATTTAATAAAAAGATGATGAACAGCATTTCAAAATTAATCACACTAATAACTACACAATATATACAAAATATATCCCATGGGAGAGAGAAATCCCATGAGACAGAGATCCAGTGCCCCCCCCCCACCGGGCAGCAGATCGATACATACCTGCCCGGCAGAAGGCACCCAGAGATCTGCTGATCTTCCCAGAATGTCTCAGCTTTGCCAGGTTTGGGGTCAGCCCCCCTTCCTCTGCTAGCATCTCTTCCAGTCCATTGATTGGACAAGACCTCGTCCTCTTAGGTGTTGGTCAACCCAAACCCCCTCTCGCATAAACAACAGTACTCAGGACTTTAATCAACCCCCACTCGGGACATTCCTGAGCATGTCCTCCTTATCTATCTGCTCCAATCTTCAGGCTGCGTAACTGTTTGTGGGCTCCTGATGTTTTCAGGATTCCTTCCACAATCACTCAATACATTTCATAATTCTAATTAATACATTTGTGTAGTACATACAGTGTCATTCATTCGATATTTGATAATCCATACAGAGTTATTTATTTGTCTTGACCCTCCAATGTAAACTCTCTAGCTCTCACTAGGAGCACTATAAAGCATTATTTTCTAACAGTGGACACCCCGCGCTTTACAATACGGGTTCTTACAATCATAGAAATCTAATCAAGAAGGATTTTGCTTGGAGAACAGTCGGTTAAGATGTAGGACTACCAGGTCCCCGTTCCCCGTATGTGGTTCAACTAAGTCGATCAATTGTCCTATTAGCCAGCTTAAATCAACCCGATGATTGACTCGTTAATTCGAACCAGACGTCAGTAATCAGGATGATTGCGCGTGCCGGTCCTACTTCAAAAGGGGGAAGCGTTGATCACCATAACCATGATTTCCTACGGTACAATGACAGATACAGTCAAAGCCTTTTTCTCTGCTGGGGAGCAGGAGATGACAATGAATTCATATGAAGAATTCAAGACCATAATAATGACAAAATCAAACACCGCTGCGAGGGCTCGTCAAGGAGCCTGGCAAAATATCAGACAAATTAAATGCGCAAGTGTTGGGAAGATGTATAGGCTAATTTTAAGTCATCACCTCAATCAATCAGATTATATTTCTTCTTTAAATGTGCCTGCTGATAAAAACAAGCCTAAAGAGTATCTAATTGATATGTGTAGATTGCCATATATAAATAGGGGTTTGAATCTGTGTGTGTGTGTAATCAGAAATTCAATCAATTGAAGCAGTGAAAAGAAATTGTGTGATTCTCAATTCTTATGAGTCCACCTTAATCATTTTCTACAATAATGATAGGCCATGGTGTACAAATAACAGTTATATAATTATGAGTGCATGCTTTCAACCTCCATAGTTGCAAACCGGCCATCAAAAGGACATGGGAGCAAGTGAAAACCAAGCACAAAAACATTATTCAGACTGGTGAGTCAGTACAATATGTGCCATGGTAATGTATTGAACAGGTTGTCAGTGTCATATCCTTCATATTTTAGCAAACAAAAAGAGGGCTGATATGGTCAAGACGGGGGGAGGACCTAAAACTCCTGGTTTTACACCTGCTGAGGAGCTGGCACTCCAGCACAATAGGGGAAGGCCCATAATGGAGGGCATAGCTGGGGGCAGCTCCTCTAGAGAGGTGGGCAGTACTGGGTGGAGGCCTTATCTCAAAGTCGTATTGCTGCAGCCACCACCCATAGTGTTGGTTGGAGGAGAGGAGCCCACTGATGTAAATTGATACTGCTGCATCATTGTGGAATGATTTTATAAATGTTCATTGTGTGTCTTTTAAAACCAAAGACAAATGCAGAAAAATTACTATTGATTAGTGGCACTTTTGAAATATTAAATGGTTTTATTGTTTGTATTTAAAGACAAACCAGATCAGTCTTCTGAGGACATTGAGCCAGATCTGCCAGGTTCTGCTCCCTCCAGACCACTCAGGTATGTGCATGACCAAAGATGGATTACATTTTTTTTTATACGATTTATAATTTATGCATTCATGACATTCATTTTACTATGTCAAATATTAACTTTACAAGCTATTTTAGTGATGGAATGCAAAAGTTTCCCAAATTAAAGCTGTGAGCGGGTCCGCGCTGCGCACGTCAGGGCCCGGCCAAGAACGTTCGCCCTCAAGTTGGACGTCGGACGTTCGCTCGCCCTCAAGTCGGACGTTCTTTATCTACCGTGGAGCGTGTGACGTGGGAAATTGTGCTTTGCAAAACTTCACCAGTTCCCGCATCCGCTGTGTGGAGCCAGACGACGTGAAGCTTAGACCATGTTGAGCATGTCACGTGAATCCTGTCACACCGTGGTGACGGACCCGCCCCCTTCCTTGTATGGCACTTGTCTGATTGTCTCACCTGATCCCAATTGTTTCCACCTGTTCCCTGTTATCCTTATGTGTTTATAGTCTGTGTCTTCCCCTTGTCTTGTGCCAGAGTATTCTCGCCAATGGTCAGGACTACTACAGCCAAGCCCACAGTTTTGATCATCGCCACAGTGTGTATGTACTCGCCGTCCTCGTCAAAGAGTGATTTTCAGTTCCGTTTTTGCCTCGCTATCTGTTACAGCGTTAGGTTTGCCTCCGTTGGAGCGCCGTTTGTTTCCTCTGTTAAGAGTGAGTTTACTTTAATACTTTGTGTCCTCCGTTGGAGTGTTTTTGTTTCCTCCGTTAAGAGTGAGTTTAATTTAATACTTTGTGTCCTCCGTTGGAGTGTTTTTGTTTCCTCCGTTAAGAGTGAGTTTAATTTAATACGTTGTGTCCTCCGTTGGAGTGATTTTGAGTTTATACTTTGTCTTAATAAAGACTGTTTTCCTGACCCCGCTGCATCTGAGTCCTGTTGTGAGTCCCGGCCTGACAGAATCCGATGACTTCTCACGTAGCACTGATTTCCTTTCGCCAGTAGGTGTAATGATGAATTATTTAAAAATCTCAACAAAAGCTTACAGATATATAAAAGCCATAAAAACAGCCTTTTTGACGTCCAACCACCGGCGAACCCACGCTACGTCCCACACCGTTGCGAGATAACACATGAACGTAGCCACGACAGCCGCTACCCCTTAATGACTAACAAGGCAGGGCATGTTGACACACTACGCTCGATAATAAAGAAATGGATTTACCGTGCGTCAAACGTTCTTAGTTTCTTCTTTCAAACCTATCTCTCTCGTTCTGTGTGTGTTTATCTAAATAATATATATATGCTTATCTTCAAATTCGTTCTCGGGCTTGGAACGTCTCGGTGAATTTTCTCAAAGGAAAAGGGTAGGGGCGGACAGAGCTGTATACCTGAAGTTAAAAAATAAATCCAGCCAATCAGATCCTGCGTTCATTGCATCTGTGACAAATTAAGTGTTTTCATTGAACGGTTAATGTAAATTAACTAGCTAATCCTAAAAGTGCACTAGCAGTCATCCTTTTCATTTGGAAAGCTGTTTGCTGAAGATTTGGTATCCAGTGTGGTTTGGCCTGTGATCTGTGTTGATAAGGTATCCTCATTAATGTTGTGTGATGATGATTGCTTGTGTACTGTGTAATGTTTGTTAGAAAAAACCACCACCAAAATGCCGTCCTTCAAGCGTGCAGATGTGGAGGCGTGTTCGGCAGTCTATCCAACTCGTCACTGCGAGTGTGGTGGATTTGTGTCGTTAGTATTCAACTGAATATGATATCAGTTGCTTGATGTTTTGTCCTAAGTCCTCATTCATGTTCTATGATTGATATGTACATTTGTTCTTTGTAATTGCAGTACACAGCGATGGATCCAGCTGTGTTGCAGCAGTGTTGCAGCAGTGTCACGGCAGGACGTCTACAACTGCCTCCTGCAGGTGAGCAAGGACACCCTGGACATCCTGGTGACACACGTGCACCTTTGCACACGTGGAGCACATTGGGTTTGTGAATTGGGAGGGTAAGATGGATGGTGTGTTTGCATTATGAAACAATGAACATGAAAAAAGCCATTTCATAAAATGTTTCTATTTATTTTTACAGATTTAAATGAAGCAAGCAGGCAGACTGAGATGGGGGAGACGGAGATGGCGGAAAGCAACAATTTTTAAAGATTAATTTGTAAGCAGTTTGGAAACGTATGTAAATCATCAGGGCGAAGCAGAAGATGCCAATGTAGGAAAGGAGACCCCCTGTGTATCTTTTGCTCAAGCGTAAGCAGGGTATGATGTAATCATTTGAAGTGCCGATCATCCAGATATATGGAACATGCGGCGCCCGTGCCTCCAGTGTTTTTTAAATCTCAACGCAGAAATACTCATAATACGAGATGTTCATATGGAACCAATATGATGGTTTATTTTGTTGGACACTGACACGGTCGCATACCTCTGCTCAGGATTGCCTCCTTTTTTTCAGAATAAGGTATTTGTTATTCCTCACAGGACTGTATGCATGCTTGTTGTCTGCGCGGAGGAGGAATTACATTGCCAGAGTTTCATTACTTGGCTTCTGAGGTGATTAGTATGACTATATCCGAGGTCAACACTGCTGTTGTAATTCTTATTGATCGTGATGACCATGAAAGAATTTAAAAAAGGTTAGTAATCCGCAGTTAGATGTCCATCTGTTCATCTTTTCCTTGCATTCCTTTTCGACGAATTTCTAACGCACCTAGCAAATCTTAGTTATGTGCTGTGTGTTATGTAGCAGGGTGCGCTTCCAGTCCTGCGATTAGTTTTTCTCATCCCGTCCTCTCAGACCAATAAAACTTTATTGGTCTTGCTTGATATTTGCAGTAGGACCAACATGTTCCTCCAGGGCGCCCTGGATACACACAGCTAGGAACACACGTTATTAAGGCTTGGGCTGCCCGGGGGATGGCGGTTATAAACCAGAAGAGCAAGGATATATGAAATGGCCGAGCAGTGAAATTCACAAAGGAAAAAAAAAAACTAAATAGCTGGATGTTTTATTCCAACAAACACAGTCCAACAAACATGTGTTCTAGAAGATTACATAGAACACAGAAATATAAAACAACCTCGATGGTAAAATACTCACGATTCAACCACAAGCTCTTACGAGAGATTTCACCGGTCCACTTCAGTATATGGAAATCATAAGTCCTCTACCCAAATAGCCCGATAAACTTTGCTCAAGTGTATTATTATTTCAGTATTTAAGTCACATGACACAAGAGCATGATCGCTCAATGAACAAGGCAGTAGGACAAGGCCAGAGGCACACAAAGTTTAAAATATTTGATCACAGACATGTATCCCCAAGGAATATATGTTTGCTGGTCCAAATATAGTCAACAAATCTTGCGCCACTCTTTGTGGGGCCCAAAGGTGCAGAGCATCCAGTATATATTTTAGCCCCACTGTTTAGCATTCCATCAACATAAAGCACTCAAAAGTCTTGATAAAATGTCCTAGAACTCAAAAGTTTGGATTGAAGGAGTCCTCAAGCGGTCTCGTCTTTCATTCTTACTAACGACCACAACGCACATCTTCACCTTTTTTATATCTACAATAATTTGAGATGACCTTTTATAATAAAATTAACTGAAACATTCCGGCCATCACAAAAGTAAAACTCTATGTAGAAAGAAGCCTGACCTTACGCAGGCAAAGTGGCCCAGCTGTGTATCTGATGAGTTGCTATTCCTCACCACAGTGCTGCAGTTTATATCCAAGTCTTTGGTGTAGACCAGGGGTGCCCACACTTTTTTGGCTTGCGAGCTACTTTTAAATTGACCTAGTCAAAAAGATCTACATTAATAATGCTAAAAAAGATCTACATTAATAATGCTAAATATCTATCTATATAGATATATATCTATATAGATATATATTAATAAATAGCAGTATTAATGTATAATTATACAGAGTATACTTTATATTTACAATATTGGCGTACCTTGCATAACTGCATAAACCTTTATGACACAATATAATTCTGTACATTTTTGGTCATTACATTTTACTCTGATGACTTGCACTGAATAGAAACAGCCAGGGTTATGCTGCGTTCACACTGAATGCGGCACGTATTATTCGCGAGTAGATTACATGCAAAGTCAATGCACAGACGCGAATGACGCGAATAACTTGGCCGAAAGATTTGCGTAGTGAAAGCCAATCAGCGTTGAGAAGCTCCGCATCATCACTGCCGTCCTGCCGGTGCTGAATCAAACTGCTGCTGGTCCGCCTGAAGCAGCGCTGGAAGCAGCCGTCATTCAGACCCAGTTGTGCGGCTACGGATGATATTATGGACACGGACACGGGGGCGTCTGATGGTCTGACGTTTGAGGGATTTCCACAATAACTATAAAGCAGAACTAGTGGTTAGTTCAATGGTGGATGGCGGAAACGGTACCATTTTTACGGAGATAAGCCACGGAGATATCCCTGCCCCCTTTCAGCCGCGAGTAAAGCGAATGGCGCAAATTAACCACATAAAGTTGAGTAAACTCACGGGAGTAGAGAAGCGCAAATAATGCATTCAAGCGTCCGACCATGCGGGCGCACCGTCCGTGGTGATTGACATTGATTTACACAAATGCCGTAGGGAGGATTTTTTTTTTTTTTTTTTTTAATGGCATGCGATCTACCCGCACTACCCTGGCGATCGACGTATTGGGCACCCCTGGTGTAGACTGTGTAGACTTGGTATAGGTCTTGAGCATCATGGAGTATGTGGGTACATGTAGGTCACTAGAAAAAAAAAATCACTAACTATAATGCAAATATTTCATGGGAAGACCATTTACCATTAATCTCCATTTGTGATCCTTGTATATGCCGTTTAAAGCCTCGTAGGTGCTTTTAAAGCCTCGTAGATGCTGTTTAAAGCCTTGTAGATGCTTTTGAAGCCTTGTAAATGCTTTTAAAACCGTCGCCAAAAGAGAACAGCCTCAAGAACAGGCTACTAGCTTAAAAAAAAAATTCTTCAAAGATTTAAAGTGTACTACCAGTCACATGCAGTTGCCACTGATACAGTGCTTAGTAGTATAATGCATTTTGTAGCCACAGAGCAACATTATGGTTACTTTTGAGTTTTGCTTGCGTCCTTCTGGTGAATGACAGTCTCATTTTTAACTCTGTTTTGGTCTCCTCCAGCTCATGAAGAAATAACCTGTCTCTTTACCTGCTCAGCAACCAACTGCAGACAAAAAGCATTGTGGAGCTCAGCAGCTTTTTAGCTCATGTTCTCTGCAAACCGACACTGTGAGAGTTAACCTAAACAGTAACGTTAAGTTAACAGTGGGGGTGCGATCAAGCAGAAGATACAACTAATTCAGAATAAACAGTGCATGAGATTTAGTGACATCTCATCACCCCTTCCTATGCAAGCGTGTTGGAGAACTAAGATAGCCTTTCGGTAGGGATAGCTATCTTTAGTACTAATTAAAAGCACCATAAACATCTGAACTTATTTAACATATTTAATCATGCACTGGGCCCATTTAAACAGAGTTTTGGTACCCATCCTGTTAAGGACTGGGGACCAGAGACAGCAGAACTCAGATGCAGACTCAGATACTGGAAGGTACACAAGTATGATGCTAAGAACTGGCACAGCACACAGGTGACAGACTAAATACATGGGGGAAGGCAGGCAATGAGGCCCAGGTGGAAACAATCAGGGCGGGGCTTGCAATCACATGAGCGATATAGGATTTTCAGTCAGATACTGATGTCAATATCTGGCAGAGGAAAATGTATTTATCTCATTAGAGCTTATTGTGTACTCTCAAGGTCTAAAGGGCAACACTGCAGACTGCTCAGCACTGCAATAGAGTGTTTGTCACCACTCAAATGTGAACGTTAAACCCTTTACAGCACATGTGTCAAACTCAAGGCCCGCGGGCCAGATGTGGCTCGCCACGTCATTTTATGTGGCCCGCGGCGGCTTGGAAGGCATGATCCCCACCATGGACCCGTTTTCAGTCTGTCGCGGATCCGTTTCCGGTTCGTCGCAGACCCGTTTCCGGTTCGTCGCGGACCCGTTTTCAATCGGTCGCGGACCCGTTTTCAGTCGGTCGCGGACCCGTATTCGGTTCGTCGCGGACTCGTTTTCAGTGGGTTGTGGACCTTTGCATGGGCAATATAAAAATCTTGTGCTTTTATTTTGAAGGGAATTTTGAATGCAGTAGAGTGCGTCTATTCACACTCCTCAGTGCTGCGTTCACAACACACTTTACTTGCATGAGTTTACACACGCACTATTTGTGATAGTTCACTTCATTCCCGACCTTTTTTATTATTATGTTTGTGCATGAAAGCACTGCTGAGTCTGTTAAAAAAGGCTGCAGTTATAAAATGATTATGTGTGTTGTATTACTTTGTGTCCTTAAGATGCACTTTGGGGGTTTTAATTGAGTGTAAAAGGGAATATTTCAAACTAGTTTTTTTGTGTTGGCATGTGAGATTCTGTAACATTTCAGGCTCAAACTGCACCATTTTTTCATTAAATCCATTTGAGAAGTTGAGCATGTTCCTTGCTTTGGGTCACGGCCGGTCATTCAGGGGTGATGGTGCAGCCAGACCAGTAGAACCACTGCCCCAGACCACATGCATGTTCTTATTGGCTAGTTATGTCCTTCTCAACTGTGACAAAAAAAGCTTTGAACAAAGTTAATAAAACAACGATTGTGTGATCTTTGTCATTGTTATTTTCTTCTGTTTTAAGTTTGATCTTTGAGAGTAATGTGTGTTTATATATATGTATGTTGTGGCAGACCAGGGAGGAAGACGGAGAAGGGAGAGTGCGACCGGAGGCGACAAGAGGACACGGAACCCCCAGGAGAGGAGCCGCATCGGAAGGGAGGTAAAACGAATACTCACCTCTCGGCTCTGCTCTGCTTGTAGGAAGGAGGACTCTGCCCCACTACGGAGTAAGCCGACGGACCCCGGATGGGAAGAGCTTTAAGTTGGATTTATCCCATCCCCCGCTTCCCCACGTTTTGACATTAAATTACTCTTTTTGTTAAACTCATACCTATCGTGTTGTCTCCTATTTTACTCCTGAACCTTGCCATCTCATCCCTGGTTACCACAATGTATATAAATGCATGTACAATATTTTTACACTTGAAAAAACAATACAAAGACAGTTATTTAACAATATGTTCGGTAGTAGCTAAATTGATACAGTGTTACATTACAACCAAGGGCGACCATGGTGCTGAAGTGGCCCGCGGTGAAAATGAGTTTGACACCTGCTTTACAGGCAGGACTACATGACAGGCTGGGGTGGGTCTGTAAATCCTAACACTGCAGTGATTCCATTTAATGTTTTGTCCTGGACTCCTTGCTCATGCACATACATTCATATAAATATTTTTTCATTAAATAATGCTTCCCTGCATAAGACTTCAAATTACAAACTTGACCTCTTCTGTTACAATGAATCCTATCTGGACAAGCCTTTTAAATAACCCTTGGTATTTTACAGAGTCGGTCTTTGCTTGAGGGGGGTGTAGCGTAAATGTCAAACTAACCATAAGTGAAATGGGTTTGGTGCACGTTCTGCCCGAGGTGCCAAATACAGGCCCGTGAAATAGACGCTGATTACTCACACTGATGTTTCTGCGAGAGGCCAGTGTTGGCTGACAGCATCAGCGCACGAGTTAATAGACAGTAGATCCGCCTGAGTGGGGAGAGTGAGGCAGTGCAGTGACTGCTTGGACAAATATCCTCTTAAAGGTACAGGCACATTCCCAAAGATGAAAATGAGTGAATATGTTTTCAAGCTCTTTTTTTGCTAGTCACCACCACTTCAACAGGAGTTTCCCCAACTAATAATTTACACAGTCTAATCTGATTAGTCAATCCAACATTACATCATTACTGAGTGCACTTTTCTAGTTGCATTATTTTAATAGTGTACATGACAGAATAACATTTTAATGATATGCAACATTCAAACCAGGCACATTTATGTGCAATGCATCTTGGAACAGGAAATGGCCACTGCAACACCAAGGTTGATAGATTTATACTATGTTATATATTTTTTTGTGATTAGAGTTGCCAAGACAGGGTTATCTGTTTTAGGTTGTAAGTCTGTTATAGTCCCCTCCAGAAGTGTTGGTGACAATTGCTCAAAATATGTTGGAACTCATAAAATGTATCTATATAAAACAGGACGTGGCTTATATGGACAGATTTCTTTGGCCCTTCAAAATCCAGGAAAACAAAAGATTTTTGTTCCAGAGTCAAAAGTTACAGTCCAAAAAACAAGACGTTTGTTGTTATAGCGCCACTACCTGGCCCAAAAGGAAGCGCTTCAGAAACCAGAGGAAACCTGGGCCCGTGGTATGTTGTGCTAACTTATCACTGCTGTCACTTGGTCCAGACAACTGCTGATGCTGCTCGACCAGCCTGAAAGCTAAGGCTATGGGCTTCCTGCTGTAGCAATGACAAGCAAGAACATATGAAAATATTTTAAAAAGACAACGTGCAACTGCAAAGAAATAATTTGAGTGTGCATGTACAAAAAGGTAGATGCGCGCACGCACACACACACACACACACACACGCTCACACTTATTGTACATTGCAAACTGGTAAGGCCTGGAACAGCTGCATGATTTTAAAGTGTGGTGTGCGTTTAGTCAGAAATACTTACAATCATCATTATCCCAGCCTTGTTGCAGCTGGGAGTCAACTTTAAAGACATCTGGGGACAAAACTTACATGCATACGAGAAAAATAACTTTACACAACTTGTACGACTTGTTAAAACTATGAAATTGACCACTTGTTATTTGCGTCCAACGTTAGGAAATGCATTCTTTTCATTAAAGTGGTGTCTTAGATTGCTGCTACTGCCTTTTCAGCTATATTATCTAAACATCTAGACTGCTGCACATGTCCTTGTTCAGCTAAATTAATAATTATGTACATGACACGCATGAGTTTACTCGCTCAACAATATGTGGTTAATTCGCACCTGAAAGGGGGCGTGGCTTATCGTCGTAAAAACAGTTACCATTTCCGCCATCCACCATGAAAGAAATAGCCACTAGTTCTGTCAGAACATCAGACACCGTCGTGTCTGTGTTCATAACATTATCCGTAGCCACACACATCTCGATGAATTTTCACCGACTCCTCCAGGAACTGCGTCTGGATGACGGCCGCTTTCAGCGCGTCTTCAGGCTGACCAGCAGCCAGTTTGATGACCTGTTGGCTCGGAAGGACACCAACTTCAGGCATTGAATCTCAGCTGCGAAGCGCCTGTGTATCTGTCTCCGGTGAGTGGCAGTTTCAGAAAATATATTCATGCTATGTCTGGTCCGTCCACAAGACGGCAAGCAAGCCACTTTTACATTTTGTGATTTCTTAATGAATTTGGATCCATCAATCTGAACTGTAACGATACACTTACGTATCTTCATACATATAATTTATTATGTAAACTCACCAGTATTTATGTTTATTATTCATGATAGCATATGTAAAGCCATAGCAATACAAAAACTACTATTATTAGCACCTACACTTCAATACAACTCAGTTAAATTGAATGTTTTCTGTGCTGCAGATATCTTGCTACTGGGGACTCACTTAGGACCATTGCCAACAGCTTCCGTGTTGGGGTCTCCACTGTCTCTAACATTGTCCCAGATGCCACAGCTATTTGGGACTGCCTTGTGGAGGAGTTCATGGCTGTGCCCACCACAGAGGACTGGAGGTCAATTGCCGTGAGGTTTGAGAAGCGCTGGAATGTTCCTCTCTGCTGTGGAGCATTGGATGGGAAGCATGTGCTCCTCAAAGCCACTGCCAATTCAAGATCCCAGTTCTTCAACTACAAGGGAACCTTCTCATTGGTTCTCCTGGCAGTTGTTGATGCACAATATTGTTTCCGGCTTTTGGGGGGCTACGGCAGAACCAGTGATGGTGGGAGTTTGGCCAACTCAGCTTTTGGCCAAGCACTGAAATCTGGCGCCCTCCAACTGCCTGCTGACATGTCACTACCAGAAGCTGATCACTGAGGGCTTCAGCCACACGTCTTTGTTGCTGACGAAGCCTTTCCACTGAGGAAAAACCTCATGAGGCCATTCCCCGGCCGCATCCTTCCAAGGGAGCGCCAAATCTTCAATTTCCGTCTCCCGTGCTCGGCTGGTTGTGGAGAATGCCTTTGGAATCCTCTCTTCTCAGTAGAGGACGTAAAGGCGGAGAAGTGTGTGAAGGCTTCATGTGTCCTGCATAACCTCCTGAGGAGGACAACCCAAACCACTGCAGTGAGCATACCGGTTGGAGGGGTGGAGCCACTGCCAGATCTGGGAAGAGAGAAGCTATCAGGGTGAGGGAGGCCTTCACATCCTTCTTACCCTTACTTACTTACCCTTGGCACACATTACTAGTGATCAAACTTTCCTTTGTTAAGAGTTATCTTGAGGATATTTGCGTCATTCTGTGCATTGACTTTGCATGTGTTCTAATCACGCGAATAATTCGTGCCGCGTTTGGTGTGAACGCAGCATAAGTCTTGAAAGGTGAATTTAAGTAATTGTGTAAATATCGAGAAAATGATCTCAGACCTCAGTGGGTTAAGTATTGTATTTACTTTTCACTGAACAATATACTTTGAGAACATCTGAATCAAGTTTTCTTCAACTTTTACAGGCTCTTTAAAATACTACCTCAAAGCATAAAATAAATTCTGCTACATAAAATCTTACCGCTCAACTTACACTGCTGTAGTTAAATTGCACAATTTTACTTTTAAGTACCATATTTAGTCATAACCGAGCAATATATTAAGATCTGAATCAAGTTTTCTACAACTTTTGATGGTGATGGTGTTTGTTATGTTTATTATGTGTTTTTATTTAATGTCATGTGCCATCACTAAACCAAACCTCATTTACTACTCTTCTTTGGGAAGGGTGACGGTTAACCCTATCGAACTGTAGTCCCTATGATGTTGGCAGCTTTAACTTCATATTCTGTACATCTCCAGTAGTTTTGAGACATATTTTCTAGCTCATCAAAGAAAGACTGGTGGAGATAATTTGGAAATATTGACTAAAATTAAAATGCAACAAAATAATAAACATATATATAGATAGAAAATAATTACCTGTCTTTTTGAAAAAAGTACTGGTCATCGATCTTTGATTTCAGAGATTGTTGACCATCAACAATTGCCATCTTTCGCTATGCAAAGGTGCTATACATTGGAGCATCCATCACTTTCCTGTATCTCTTCTTTTTCTTCATCTCCTCTATGAGAGTTAATCTCAGTTTCAAGGGAGTCTGTAGACCTCCCTGTTTAGATTTAGTGTTTTTTCAAGCCTTGTCTTGCTCCTTTTGTTAAATTAATTTACTTTAGAACCGTTGTTGGCATATGGATCCTGTTTTGAAACCCCAAACGTAACAGTTTTGCTTTCTTTATTTTCTTGTTCCCAGTTGATCCGTCTGTTGACCTCTTTTGATTACTGTAAGCTCTAGGCATCCAGTGTTTCGGTACTTCCTATCTTTTAAAGTGAGGTTACACTTCCAGCAGTGCCAGCCATGCAAAGACCATGGCTCCTACAAACAAAGATGAGTTTCAACAAGGGCTTTGGCAACATCCTCAATTTGTTTTAATATTGGATATGCTTTGGTGGGTGCCTTTAGTATAATCTTAAGCCTTGGTCTCTCTTTGGGTAGCTCAAACATGCCAGTCAAGGTGGGGGGCTCATTGTTAAACTCTGGATCTTGAAACTGGATAATAATATCATCCTCTAGATTGAACTTGCTCTTCAGTGTAGTCTTCAATTCCTCCACCGTCTCCGAGTTTTGATCTGGACTAGGGCTGCAACTAACGATTATTTTAATAATCGATTAATCTGTCGATTATTTTTTCGATGAATCGGATAAAAAACAAAAAAGCATTACTTTCCAACCCTTTATTCAAAAACAGAACTGACGGTGCAAAAATCTTCAGAAAGTGCACAAACAGGTTGCTCCTTGAACAGCCCTGAGCTGTTAAAGTAATAATAATAAAAAAAATAATGGACTAACACAAACATACACATGTATGCTTTATATCTGCCAAATATATAGGCTTTTATTAAATAAAGTGCACAAAACATTTTGCACAACATTTTGTTTAAAGGGACCTGAGCTGTCAGAACAATAAATAACTTATAAAAAATAAAGAAAAATACTAATCAGAAAACTTAACAGGATTTGTTTGAACGTCAGAACTGATTCTCTACACTACACTCAGATACACACATACAAACCCACACACACTCACAGACGCGCGCACACACACACACACACACACACTCAAACACTAACAGACGCACACACTCACAGACGCACGCACATACAAACACACGCACACACACACTCACAGACGCGCGCACTAACAGACGCACACACATACACTCAAACACGCACAGACACACACACTCAAACGCGCACACACACACACTCACTCAAACACTCACAGACGCACACACTCACAGATGCGCGCGCACACACACACACACACACTCTCTCTCACTCCCTTTGTTCAGACACAGTGTTCTTTCGAGCTAACGCTAACTTGTCAAGCTAATAACAAGTAAACAGCAGAAGAGCTGCTGGAGGGACGTTACGTCTTCACTTCAAAACGGAACACAATCTGCCGACTAGCCGCGGCAGCTGAGCCTCAACCGGAAGTGCCTCTACTAGCTGCCGCTGCCCCGGTTTGAGCTGCTACTGTGCTGTTGAACGGCCTTGCCTCCGCGATGTGTTTCAGTCAACGTTATGGTCTCAGATGGTCTCTCCTCGACCTCCGCTCTGCTCCCCGCTCAACTCAACTTTTTCTTTCATACTCAAACATCCCCGTGACTTATTGAGTGGCGTAATCATCGCGCGACACAACGAATCGATAATGAAATTCGTTGCCAACGCTTTTAATAATCGAATTTTATCGATTCGTTGTTGCAGCCCTAATCTGGACCCTCTGGATGTCAACTGCAAGAATGACGTGAAGCATCATGCTGGCTCTACAGGGGAGGAATATTATTAGAACATCAAATTTGTTGTTTCAATACCGTATTAACGAGCCCAATTCAGCCCAGTTTGTAGTTAACTTTAATTAAACCTAGATAGTATGGCAAGTTACTTGGACATTATTGATTTAATACATCAAACAACATTTTCACAATATATTGTTACTCAGTGAAGTAAAAACAAACACCTTGGGTGAGACCATCAGTCTTCCTTGCACCATGCAAGGGCAAGTGGGCTGAAGTTGTTCAGTTCTTTTGAGTCTGTAACCAAAATGTCTGTGGAATAGCGAGTTCTTAACATCTGAAGTGGTTGTACCAGGTTGAAAAGCGCTCAACGATGAATGATGCGTTGTGGTCCACAATCTACTGATTCCACAATCTACTGATTGTGGACCACAACGCATCAATCTTACCAAAATCTGGCAGTCCGCTGGTTCTCCCAACAAACAAATTTTCCTTCAGAGTATCAGGCAAGAGACACAGCCAACCTGATAAGCCCCAGCAGCATATCCCTAGCTTGATGTCACACATGATTGACCCACGGAATCCGCCAATACCGCCAAATCCACTGTAAGACCAAGCCTCAGCAAGATATCAACCACATTGCATTTTTATCCAGCACAAAAACTGAAATACGACGTATTTATTATGGATGAAGCGATATTCCACACGGCCTTGCTTGGTATGTATTGGTGCATCTGCTTGAGCAGAACCCCTCTGTTGTGGAACCAGAGGCGTTCAACATGGCCCTCCACTCCATCCTCCAGCACCTGGACACCCCAGGAACCTACGCCAGGATCCTGTTTGTGGACTTCAGCTCTGCCTTCAACACCATCATCCCGTCTCTGCTGCAGGACAAGCTCTCCCAGCTGCACGTGCCCGACTCCACCTGCAAGTGGATCACAGACTTCCTGTCTGACAGGAAGCAGCACGTGAGGCTGGGGAAACACGTCTCAGCCTCTCGGTCCATCAGCACCGGTTCCCCCCAAGGCTGCGTTCTTTCCCCTCTGCTCTTCTCCCTGTACACCAACAGCTGCACCTCCAGTCACCAGTCCGTCAAGCTCCTGAAGTTTGCGGATGACACCACCCTCATTGGACTCATCTCTGGTGGGGACGAGTCCGCCTACAGGCGGGAGACTGACCACCTGGTGACCTGGTGCAGCCAAAACAACCTGGAGCTCAACGCTCTGAAGACAGTGGAGATGGTTGTGGACTTCAGAAAGATCTCAGCCCCACCAGCCCCTCTCACCCTGTGTGACTCCCCCGTCAAAGCTGTGGAGTCCTTCCGCTTCCTGGGCTCCAGCATTACCCAGGACCTCAAGTGGGAACTAAACACCAGCTCCATCGCCAAGAAGGCGCAGCAGAGGATGTTCTTCCTGAGGCAGCTGAGGAAACTCAACTTGCCAAAGACAATGATGGTGCACTTCTACACTGCCATCATCGAGTCCATCCTCTGCTCCTCCATCACAGTCTGGTACGCTGCAGCCACTGCCAAGGACAAGGCCAGGCTGCAGCGCATCATTCGCTCTGCCGAGAGGGTGATTGGCTGCAATCTGCCGTCCCTCCAGGACTTGTTTGCTTCAAGGACCCTGAAGCGGGCGAGGAAGATTGTAGCTGATCCCTCTCACCCTGGACACAAACTGTTCGTGTCCCTCCCCTCTGGCAGGAGGATGCGGTCCATCAGGACCAAGACCTCACGCCACAAAAACAGTTTCTTCCCGTCTGCCGTCGGGCTCATCAACAGAGCCCGGGTCCCCCACTGACTCTAATGACTCTGTCACCCCCAGACAATTCCCACCGGACCGGACACTCCCCTGCACATAGCCTTATACTTATACTTGACTTGAATACACTTGACACCTGGGCATTGCACTTGCCATTTTCACACAACACTTACACTCATGCACATTCCATGCACTTTATCTTACTTTGGTATTTTGTTATGCTGCTGTCTCAATGTAGATATTCATTCATCCATTCATCCTCATTTATTGCACTGCGTTAACTGTTAAATGTGTATTGTTAAATGTTAAATGTATGCACCTTCCCGCCAGGACAAATTCCTTGTATGTGTAAGCATACATGGCAATAAATGGTTCTGATTCTGATTCTGATTCTGAAGGTCCAGGAAGTTAGTTAGGGCATTTTGGCTCTCAGTGGACCTAAACCTTCGGTTCACGAAATTTGCACTAAATTAATTACTAAAAATATTTAACTTCATTAATCAAAGTCAAAATTTGCAGAGATACTGTTAACACAGTGCTATTTTTAATAGTAGGAAAAAAAGCGATATGCATAATTAAAAAAGAAATACATCCTGGAAGTTTATTTTTTCCCTGGAATTATTTTCTTTCCTGTGAAAATAGTTTTCCCATTAACAGTTTCTATTAAGGATGATAAATTAAGTTTTAAACATCTGTCATATTTTGGGACGTCAACACCATTAAAAAATAGGTTTTTGGTTAAGACAAAATATAACATTAACTGTGAACATATAACTTTGAAATATACAGCCTGACACACTGCTGTTTATAGCTGTTGTTAAGTTCAAACCTCGGGAGAGCGCGTGAAGAGAGTAGTCCAGGATATCATTACTTATAATAAAAAGTATTTAATAAAAAGGATGATGATCAGAATATAGTTCCCGGCCGGGGGTGTCTCGCTTCAAGCAGTCCACAGGCCACTCTCAGCCATGCTGTAAGCAGTTAGCTGTCTTGGGTCTCTCTTTGGCTGCTCTAACTTGTTTGTTTAAGACAAAAGTTACAGTGCCAGTCATGGCAAAAAACCACCTATTGTCACAGTTTCACCAGTCCGTCACCAGCAGATTCTCTTTTGATTCAGCCCCTCAGGCCGGTATTTAGTCACCAGCCTCACACTCACTCCTTGCCAGATTGTTCGATGCCATGCTCGTCTCTCCAGCACTCTCCTGCCTGTCTTCCCGGACCCGACCTCGCCTGTTCCCGACTCTCCGTCTCGCCCACCGCCCGAGTCTCCGAATCGCCTGCCTGTCTTCCCGGACCCGACCTCGCCTGTTCCCGACTCTCCGTCTCGCCCGCCGCCCGAGTCTCCGAATCGCCTGCCTGTCTTCCCGGACCCGACCTCGCCTGTCCCCGACTCTCCGTCTCGTCTGCCTCCCGAGTCTCCGACCCGCCTGTCTGCCTTCCCGGACCCGACCTCGCCTGTCCCTGACTCCCCGCTTCGGCGGGGCTCCGATTCCTGCTTGCCGGCTCCGGAGCTGTTCTCCTGTCTGCCTGAGCTTAATTAAAGTATTGAACCGCAGCTCTCTGTCTCCCGAGTCATCCGTTCTGCGATTGGGTCCACAACCCGACCGTTACACCTATTGGCGAAAACGAGCATCGTTCTGCAGCCACAAGTCCACAAGTTACACAAAGCATTTTAAATTATTACAACCAGAAAATACTGTCGGGGAGCAAGGTACTAACACAATATAATACAATAACAATGCCATTGGGTAGTTCCCCAGCATGCTAAGTTTTCCCAGCGCGGAGTGAACCTTTGACCCAATCACACTCCCTTACCTTTCAGCCTGGAATCATTCATCATCCACTGCAAACCCTTCTATTCCCCCCGTGAGTTCGCTTCATTCATCCTGGCCGGAGTTTACATGCCACCGCAGGGCAACGTGCAGGAGGCACAGCGGACCCTCGCCAATCAGATACGGAGTGTGGAGCGGAACTACCTGGACTCCCTAAGTACAAACAGTTTATTAAATGCCCGACTAGAGAGGAGAGCATTCTGGACCACTGCTACACCACCATCAGCGGGGCCTATCACGCCGTCCCTCGAGCTGCACTGGGTCACTCTGACCACGTCATGGTCCATCTGATTCCTGCATACAGGCAGAAACTAAAGCTCTGCAAACCTGTGGTGAGGAAGTTCAAGAAGTGGACCAGTGAGGCTCTGGGGGATCTTCGGGCGTGGTGGACTGTACTGACTGGGATGTCTTCAGGACTGCTACCAACAGTCTGGATGAGTACACAGAGGCTGTGACTTCCTACATCAGCTTCTGTGAAGACAGCTGTGTTCCAACCAGCACCAGGGTGAGCTACAACAACGACAAACCCTGGTTTACAGCAGAACTCAGAAAACTACGGCTGCAAAAGGACCAGGCATTCAGGAGTGGGGACACAGACTTGTACACAGAATCAAAATACAGGTTTAGCAGGGCGGTGAAGGACGCTAAACGACTGTACTCTGAGAAACTGCAATACCAGCTCTCAGCAAGTGATTCTGCATCGGTCTGGAGAGGGCTCAAACAGATCACCAACTACAAGCCCAAAAACCCCCACTCCATGAACGACCTCCGCCTGGCAGACGAGCTGAATGAGTTCTACTGCAGATTTGAAAGACAATGGAATAGTCCTGACGCCATCCACCACAGCCCCATCAACAGCCCCACCAACCAGCCACAGACCACCAGCCCTCCCTCCCCCAGCCCATCAGGGGCTCACGCCTCTGTACCATCGTTCACAGCGCCCCCTACCCCCTCCACAGTGACGACCCTCATTATCCAAGAGAGAGACGTTAACAGGCTTTTTAAAAAACAGAACCCCCTCAAAGCAGCCGGCCCGGACTCTGTCTCCCCCTCCACCCTGAAGCATTGTGCTGATCAGCTGTCCCCGGTGTTTACAGACATCTTCAACACTTCCCTGGAGACATGCCATGTACCAGCCTGCTTCAAGGCCTCCACCATCATCCCCTTCCCCCAAAAACCTAGGATCCCAGGACTCAATGACTACAGGCCTGTCGCCCTGACCTCTGTGGTCATGAAGTCCTTTGAGCGCCTGGTCCTGTCCCACCTCAAAACCCTCACCGACCCACTCCTGGATCCCCTGCAGTTTGCCTACAGAGCCAACAGGTCTGTGGACGATGCAGTCAACATGGCCCTCCACTCCATCCTCCAGTATCTGGACACCCCAGGAACCTACGCCAGGATCCTGTTTGTGGACTTCAGCTCTGCCTTCAACACCATCATCCCGTCTCTGCTGCAGGACAAGCTCTCCCAGCTGCACGTGCCCGACTCCACCTGCAAGTGGATCACAGACTTCCTGTCTGACAGGAAGCAGCACGTGAGGCTGGGGAAACACGTCTCAGCCTCTCGGTCCATCAGCACCGGTTCCCCCCAAGGCTGCGTTCTTTCCCCACTGCTCTTCTCCCTGTACACCAACAGCTGCACCTCCAGTCACCAGTCCGTCAAGCTCCTGAAGTTTGCGGATGACACCACCCTCATTGGACTCATCTCTGGTGGGGACGAGTCCGCCTACAGGTGGGAGACTGACCACCTGGTGACCCGGTGCAGTCAAAACAACCTGGAGCTCAACGCTCTGAAGACAGTGGAGATGGTTGTGGACTTCAGAAAGATCTCAGCCCCCCCAGCCCCTCTCACCCTGTGTGACTCCCCCGTCAAAGCTGTGGAGTCCTTCCGCTTCCTGGGCTCCATCATTACCCAGGACCTCAAGTGGGAGCTCAACATCAGCTCCATCTCCAAGAAGGCGCAGCAGAGGATGTTCTTCCTGAGGCAGCTGAGGAAATTCAACCTGCCAAAGACAATGATGGTGCACTTCTACACTGCCATCATCGAGTCCATCCTCTGTTCTTCCATCACCGTCTGGTACGCTGCAGCCACTGCCAAGGACAAGGTCAGGCTGCAGCGCATCATTCGCTCTGCCGAAAGAGTGATTGGCCGCAATCTGCTGTCCCTCCAGGACTTGTTTGCTTCAAGGACCCTGAAGCGGGCGAGGAAGATTGTAGCTGATCCCTCTCACCCTGGACACAAACTGTTCGTGTTCCTCCCCTCTGGCAGGAGGCTGCGGTCCATCAGGACCAAGACCTCACGCCACACCAACAGTTTCTTCCCGTCTGCAGTCAGGCTCATCAACAGAGCCCGGGTCCCCCACTGACTCTAATGACTCTGTCACCCCCAGACAATTTCCCACCGGACACTCCCCTGCACATAGCCTTATACTTAAATACACTCGACACTTTAACATTACACTTGCCACAACACACACATTCCATGCACTTTATCTTATCTTTGATATTTTGATATGCTACTGTTTCAATTGTAAATATTCATTCATCCATTCATCCTCATTTATTGCACTGCGTTAACTGTATTGTTAAATGTATGCACCTTCCCGCCAGGACAAATTCCTTGTATGTGTAAACATACATGGCAATAAATGGTTCTGATTCTGATTCAATAGGGAGAGAAGCAGCTGGCTGCAAATGTTTTAAGATCCGGCCATCCAGAAACTGCTCACAAATGTTGTACAGCATAGCATGGTTTGACAGTTACATTAAGTCTCTTGTTTTTAATCGATCTGAGTGGTCGATCGACTGAGACCTGACAGATGTCCCTTTCGGTACTGCAGAAGTTTAGATCACGTTTGAGTGCCCATAAAGTCACTGCAAAAGGTCTACATTCGCTCTCTGGGTGGCACAAATGAGACAGACTAACTTGCACAAGTTGTAAATGCTACATTGGCGCTCATCCCCGAGTCTTCACTGTCTACTGCACAACACAGGCCGCATGCATACAGTTGGCGTGTACCAGGTGGCAAACCCCTGGTTCTACAGAGTGAAGCCTCTTAAAAATTGCATTCTTTCTACTGACCAGCAGGGGGCAATTCCAAAGAATGGTTGTATAGAAGTCTATATAAATTACTCTACTTCTCTCTTGATGTATTCCATCAGTAAACATTGTAAACATGCGTTTATGTCTCAATCTCTAGTTTCAAGTCTTCTTCAATACAGCCTGACGTTCATTTAGTAAATTATGGTCATTTAGAGCCAAACAGACCATGCTTTTGGCTTTTGGCTTACTGTAAAAGACAAGTCGCTGCTGCTACCAGAGACGTACACGGCATCGATATGTCCGCATTCCTAAAATGGTAACTTTTGTTAATTGGTTGCACAAAAAAGCTACATGGCGACGGCCCATAATCCAAAGCTGCAATGGCAAAATGGCCGAACTCAAGGCTTTAAAGTGGCAGTTTACAAACCAACGGGTGACATCACAATGACTACGTCCACTTCTTACATACGGTCTATGGCGTGTACGCTGCGGTACCAGACCTCTCAGGAAAAGCTACAGCATCATTGATTTATGCAAAGGATTATTACTCTTGTTTGATGGGAGAAAAGGAGAACATGGGTGATGTTAAATCCTCAGAGGGAGGAGGGACCAACGGTAAAACTTTGTTGCTGTAGGGTTTTTGCGCTCTCTGCACACTCTCTTCAATGGCATTAAATCCAGCCAGCGCTGCACACAATAAATCTTATAACTCGTTAAACCGCATTGTTGTGGTTGCTAGTACGGCTTTATTAAGTCTTGTTGAAAGTTATAAAGACATGATGGATGTACTGTGTGTGATGTGTTTTCATGCCAACAGGGGGCCCTTATGAATCACGACGGTCTTCTCGCAGGGTGCAGTGCTAATAAAGATGATGCTGGAGACTCCAGCATTTTTTCATTGAACGTGGGCAGCTCTGCATCCTCTGACCAGATGGAAAAATCTGACTCAGGGACACAGTCATAAAGCGGGCGACGATAGCATGTTTCTTCTTGGGCATGAAAACTAGTAATCCCCTGGTCAATTGGTAACTTAAGCACCATCTGATCTGAAAGGATCTGTTTTCTTTCATGTCAGTAGAGCAGCGTGCACATTTCTTTTATGTTAAAAAACTGTGAAGAAGGCCACAGCTTTTAATTCCAAACATGAGCCAGACACTCCACGTCCACATATATAACTGACCTCATAGAATCCACTCTATTTTTAGAACTACGTTCCCTTTAATGTCTTATGATTCCCAAGGCTCTTACCTCAGGGGGTCTCCCTTTAAAAAAAAAGCATTGACTCACTCGCAAAACAAAACCCTGTGACTCATGATTCGTTGTTATTCTCACTTCTTTAGAATCACCACACAATCACTTCTTTGTGCACCGAAATAAACATATTTTTTTATTTACAAAAGAACAAATTTAAAAGCGTAACAATCTGCATAGTATAATGCCTGTACACGTTCTTATGATGTTCCACTCAGCTGCTTCACAGGGGGGTGCCAGAAACTGCAGTTCCCCGAATGGCCACTTGAGGCTGGTTCCAAAAGCAAGGCATTACATTTCATTTCATTTAGCTGACACTTTTATCCAAAGCGACTTACATGCCATACAGTAGACCGTAGACACAGCAACAGCGAGCAATTAGGGTTAAGTGTCTTGCTCAAGGAGCAGAGCTGAGTATCGAACCACCGATGCTCTGATAGAAAGCAGGCCCTGCAAACCACTGAGCCACAGTCGCCCCTTAGGCAATGCCTTTAGAATGGTCTCTATAGCCAATAATCACATTTAAGACAACTGTATGTTTGTATTATACTCATCATCTTAAATTAAAGTTAGTTAATACATAGACTCAACATAACTCACAATGTATGCATATCATCCCTTATTATTACATTTAGCTGACGCTTTTATCCAAAGCGACTTACATGCTATACAGTAGACCGTAGACACAGCAACGGTGAGCAATGAGGGTTAAGTGTCTTGCTCAAGGACACAACGACACGGACTGCCGGAGCCGGGGATCGAACCCCCGACCCTCTGATTGAAAGACGACTTGCTAACCACTGACCCACAGTCGCCCCTTATAAACTGCTGAAAGAAATGTCAAAGTCTAATTTAACTGATCATGCTATTTGGCCACATGCGTGTACCCAACACATTTGTTAAAGTTACAAAATGCAACCCATTGTTTCATGTACAAGGCTACAAATTGTTATAAAAAAAACGTAGGTCTAGGCAACAAAACCACTAGGTTAGATTTAGGACACAAAACCGAAATGTAGGTTTAAGCCACAAAACCACTAAGTTATGTGTAGGCAACAATACCACTTAGTCAGTTTTAGGCAATCAAACTACTGCTTTCACCTCCTCACCCGTTCAACTCTTTCTCTCCTGCCGTCCACATACTTAATTATTGTAGCAAACTTAATCTCTGTTTTGTTTGAAGTCCTGTACATCATTACTAAGATAACATTACTTGTATTTTTTATGGGTATTTAATAGTCGTAATGGAAAACATTCTCGGAGTAACCTCCCCAACCTTTTATTAGAGGTATAACGATACTGAATTCCATCATTTTATTCGCCTGTCATCGGTTCATTCTGTATCATTAGCTTCTAATCAGCTCGGTAACTGTGCATTGTACATGATGTTCCCTTCAGTTAAGTTGCACTTTATTGACCTTGACCCTGGCCAAGCACATGAAACTGTGCTTTTGTCCGACTCAGTCGATTTGAAAACCATTTCTCTGCAAAGAAAGTGGTCGATATGCTTTAGGAAACAGAAGAAAAGGAGGGAGAGTGAGACTGTATTATTCTCTCCCTCTCTGCCTCCCTCTTTTGTTCACTTTTACATTTAAAGCTGCAATAATCAATATGTTCATACCGACAAGGGATCACATATATTTGTGCGATATGAAAGGTCTCTCTTGTTGTGACAACCCAAAAGAGAATTTTCACCCTAAACTCTACAGTCCACACAAGCGTCAAGCGTTCTCTAGACGACAATCAAGCCATTAATAAAGCAGAAAACAACAAATTGCTTTACTGTGATGTAAAGATATAGATTAATGTCTCCTTGAGCAGACAATGGGACAGATGATTTGGAGATGGCAGAGGGGCCACTGGCCACTGGCCAAGGACCCCCCCCCCCCCACACACACACACAAGCACACACACATACACCTGGTCGCGTGCTTGGTGCTCGGTTTCATCGGAAGAAAAACTTTTCCAATTTGCCACTTGAACAGCAATGCATCCTGAATGCGTTTGCACTACGAATGCTTTTAAACGAGGCCCAACGTGTCGCCTGTCTCAGAGTGAGTGTGTCTGTAAACGAGGGATCGTTTGTGCCGTTTAAGGGGAAGGGTTTTGCATTATACCAATTTCAGTTTAATTTCACCACTTTACAGGTGCCGAGGAGAATACCACCCACAGTCTGCACCATAATGTAACTCAACTGAGGCCGTAAGACATTCAAAACATTGCATAATGCATATTTTCAGAATATTCAAAATATCTACTAAAGGAAAAAAAATTAGTGAGGTTACGGTTTCTGTCTTTATTTATCTGCCCCCCACACCCTCTACCTATCCACTGTCTCCTCCTCCTGTCTCTCTCCCTCAATCTCCCCATGTTTTCCAGTCGTCTTGGAAATGAGGACAGATACTGTCGGGTGTGGGGGTGCGCCACTGAGCTCCATAGAAAATGTATTCGCAGCTCTGATGTCGGCCAGCCAAAAACTGTGATTGCTTCAGCACTTTCTTCATGGTGAGATGTCAAATGGATGTGTCACACTTGATGAAAATAATTTGCACTCAGTTTCCTGTCCCTCTATGTTCCTGTTATCAGCTGTGTGTGTGTGTGTGTGTGTGTGTGTGTGTACTTGCATTACCAAGCCATCTGCATCAGTATTATTAATGCATTGAAGCGAACATATTCTCATATATTCATTCACATCTGTGCATGTGCCTTAACATTAATGTATGTAAATGCACACGTATATATGTTTGTGTCACTGTGTGTGTGTGTGTGTGGGGGGGGGGGGGTATTCAGCATCACTTGCATGGTTGAAATGTCAACCAATTTCTCTAAACCCATTTCCAATTCTGCAGAGGACAACTCTCCACAACAACTATTACTCTCATGACCAGTGAACACTCAACAAATCATTATAGGATCTCTAACACAGGCACTCAGAGATGAAAACAGCTGTGCGATGTAAAAAAATACAAAAAGGAGTGTAAAAAAAGAAAGATTATTGATTTCACGCATCTTCTTAAGCTCGGCTTCTCCACAGTGAGCCGGAGCAGCAGCGATCTGGAAGAAGCTGTTTTTGTGACGTGAGGTTTTGGTCCCAACAGTCCTGATGAACCTCCCCAGTTTGTGTCCAGGCTGGGAGGGTCAGCCACAGTCTTGAAGCTGATAATGTCTGTGATTACTAGAGACAGTGGAGGGAGAGACTAAGTCTTGCTGCTTAGCAGGGGTTTGATCATTTGAAGGTCTGTGGTGGTGGGGGAGGAGGGGGCCTCCGACATGGGCAGTAGTGGAGAGGCCTGGGCCCCTGATGTAAAGGGGCCAGGCGCAAGTTGTTAATATAGATGCTTGCTTTGGGTTTGCAGTTGCTAATTTGTCTGAGAAAACAATGGTATAAGTTGCTTAAACCTGCTGTTGAAGTATCTCAGTGCAATCATTTAGCTTCTCTCACTGCCTTGGAACCTGGACTTCAACTCTAAATCGACCCCAGTCTCCTTCCAACCTAAGCTGTCTACGCTTAGCTGTGAACCAGTTTAGCTTTAGTTCATACTCATGATAGTGTTGTTCATTGGATCTTATTTAATTGAAAGGAAAGATGGCAGATCTAGGCTTTGAATTGAAGAAAAAAACCTACTAGACATGTAGTGGAAATAAGTACAACTGGACAGATATCCTTATTTGTGAATGTGGCTCTGCATGTCTGCTGCTTCAATGCCTCAGCAGTCAGCTATTAGAGCAATGATTCATCGGCTGAAGACAGAGGGACACACACACACAATCATTTTGGATAATACGCGAAAATAGCATCTTTGTCTTTTTCTTGGTATGCCACTGTATGCTTTCTTTGACAGATGACAGTGCAGAGAAGCATAAGCAATAGGGTAAAGACGGATGACATATGATGGGGCTATTGGGACAGATGGCAGGATGGCGTCTTTAACAACATGTCTAACTTCCCCATTGCGATGACCCTGTTCACTGAATTAATGACTGTGGCAAGACACGTCTTGCCCCGGGAACAAACACTCGCAGCCACACAGTGGGGTCAGGTTTCGTAGGCGTCTCTTTATTATTGTTTGCTTTTGCCGTCGTCTGCACGCTCCACTCCGTTCCGCATCCGGCGCCCCCGACTGCCGTCACTTCCGGGTTTAAGTAGAGACACACACACACACACACACGCGCACACACTCATCAGTCCCCGGTGCGGCTCATTCTCCACTCTTCCCCGCACCTGTTCCCTGAGCCGCCCTTCCCCCTTCCCTCCCGCAGCTGCACTTAACCATGCCCCTGCCCCACATACCCCCACCGCCCGACTGAGGCCGGGAAGCCACCGGCCTAGCCAACTCCCCCCCCCCCCCCTTCGGAGCGGGACAGGAAATCAGCCACGGCCATCTGCGACCCCGGCCTATGGACCACCTTGAAATTAAAGGGCTGCATAGCCAGATACCACCGGGTGATCCGGGCGTTGGTATCCTTCATGCGGTGGAGCCACTGGAGCGGAGCATGGTCCGAACAGAGGGTGAACTGGCGCCCCAGGAGGTAGTACCGCAGGGAGTCGACCGCCCACCGGATGGTGAGGCATTCTTTTTCCACCGTGCTGTACCGGCCCTCCCGCTCCGAGAGTTTCCTGCTGATGTACAGCACGGGGCGGTCGTCTCCCCCCACCTCCTGAGACAAAACGGCCCCCAGCCCCCTGTCCGACGCGTCAGTCTGCAGGACAAAAGGAAGAGAAAAGTTAGGGTTGTGGAGAAGCGGCTCCCCACAGAGGGCTTTCTTCACCGCCTCAAACGCCCGCTGGCACTGCTCCGTCCACTGGACCGGATCTGACGCACCCTTTCGGGTGAGGTCGGTCAAGGGGCTGGTCAGCCCCGCAAAGTCGGGTATGAACCGCCTGTAGTAGCCCCCCAGCCCCAAGAACCGCCTCACCTCTTTCTTGGTCTTGGGCGGTGGGCAGGCTGCAATCGCTGCGGTCTTATCCACCTGGGGACGCACCTGCCCTCCGCCCAAGTGGTACCCCAAATACCATACCTCCCTCCGTCCAATTGCACACTTCCCCGGGTTGGCCGTGAGGCCGGCCCCCCTCAGCGCCTCCAGGACCGCGCCCACCCGCTGCACATGCTCCGCCCACGTATCGCTATGTATGATGACGTCATCTAGGTAGGCGGCAGCATATGCAGCATGCGGGCGCAGCACCCTGTCCATCAGCCTCTGGAATGTGGCCGGCGCCCCGAACAACCCGAAGGGAAGCATGGTGAACTGGAACAAACCGTACGGAGTGGAGAAGGCCGTTTTTTCCTTGGCCTCTGGCGACAGGGGAATCTGCCAGTAGCCCTTGGTTAGATCCAGTGTGGTAAAGAAGCGCGCAGTGCCCAGCCGGTCCAGGAGCTCGTCGACCCGGGGCATCGGGTACGCATCGAACCGTGACACCGCATTCACCTTACGGTAGTCCACGCAGAACCGGATGGACCCATCTTTCTTGACCACAAGAACGATGGGGCTGCACCAGGCGCTGTTGGACTCTTCTATTACCCCCATCTTCCGCATAGCGGCCAATTCTCGCTGAACCACTTTTTTCTTGTGCTCAGGGAGTCTATAGGGCCGTGACCGTACCGTCACCCCTGGGGTGGTCTCAATCTGATGCACTATGAGGTCCGTGCGCCCTGGTTGAAGCGAGAACACGTCAGCAAAACGCTCCTGCAACTTGGCTACGTCTGTTTGCTGGGCCGCGGAGAGGTGGGCTTCACAATGGAGCGAGGCGGGAACCCCCGATTTCGGTACCTCAGGCCCCAGCTCCTCCCTCTCCGAAACCGCGGACACCAGCGAAACAGACTCCGCACCCCTCCACGCTTTCAGGAGGTTGAGGTGATATATTTGCGTGCTCCCACCCCGATCAGACCGCACCACCTCATAGTCGACCTCCCCGCCGTGTGACCACAAAGGGCCCTTGCCACTTGGCGAGGAGCTTGGAGCTGGAAGAAGGAAGCAATACAAGTACCTTATCTCCCGGTGCGAATTGTCTCAGCTTGGCCCCTCTGTCATACAGGCGCCACTGCCGGTCCTGGGCCCGGCGCAAATTCTCTTGTGACAGCCGACCCGAGGCGTGAAGCTTTGCGCGCAGGTCCAGGACGTGCTGAATCTCGTTCCGACTGGTGCTCGGCCCCTCCTCCCAGCTTTCCTTAATGAGGTCGAGCACCCCACGTGGCGTCCTGCCAAACAACAACTCAAAGGGAGAAAATCCCGTGGAGGCCTGGGGCACCTCCCGCACTGCGAACAGAAGAGAGTCAAGCCATTTATCCCAATTACGTTCATCGTCGCTAATGAATTTACGGATCATGGTTTTCAACGTCTTATTGAACCGTTCCACCAGCCCGTCAGTCTGGGGATGGTAGACACTGGTCCGCACCGACTTGATCCCCAGTAACCCGTAAAGCCCTCTCAGTGTGCGCGACATGAACAACGTGCCCTGGTCAGTCAGAATCTCTTTCGGGACCCCGACTCGGGAGATGACCTGAAACAGCGCCTGCGCCACACTCTTCGCAGAGATGTTGCGCAGCGGCACCGCTTCCGGATATCGCGTTGCGTAGTCCACCAGGACCAGCACAAAGCGATATCCGCGTGTGCTCCGGGGAAGCGGCCCGATGAGGTCCATGCCGATCCGCTCGAACGGCACCTCCATTAATGGTAACGGGCGCAAGGGCGCCCTCGGGATGGCCGGGGGATTAACCAATTGACACTCCGGGCACGATGCGCACCATCGGTGCACATCCGCCCGGATGCCCGGCCAATAAAATCGGGTCATTAACCGGAGCAACGTTTTGTCCGATCCCATATGCCCAGCCATTGGGTTACAATGAGCCGCCTGGAAAACTATTTCCCGACGGCTCTTCGGCACCAGCAATAGGGTGTCCTCCTGACCGGTCTGGGTGTCACGACTCACCCGGTACAACCGGTCCCTGATTAATGAAAAGTGGGGATATGTCTGCGCTGCGTCGGGGCGTACCAGCTGACCATCAATCTTGATCACTTGGTCAAAGGCCGCGCGCAGGGTCTCGTCCCGGGACTGCTCCAGTGGAAAATCTTCCATGACGTGAAACTCGGGAGCCGGCGGAGTCTCCACTGGAGGCTCAGCCGGTTCCCCCGCCCCGGCCGCAATGTCGAGCGGACCCGCGTCGCCGGTCAGCACCGCACACATATCCCACGGCCCTAGCTGTCGTGCCCGCACCCCCGCTGCCTCCCCCATTAACCTCCCAAACCCCGGCCAATCGGTTCCCAAGATTAGGGGGTGCGTGAGGCGGGAGCTAACCGCAACCTTCACTCTATGTTTTTTCCCCCCATGTCTAATCTCCACTGGTACTACGGGATACTCGTGAATGTCCCCATGCACACACCTCACCCTCACCCGTGATGCCTCCACCAATGCCCCGGGTCGAACCAGGTTCTGGTGGATCATGGACTGCGTACAGCCGGAATCCACCATCGCCTGGCGTAAACCCCCCTGGATTCTCACCTGCACGCGGTATGTCGCTCCTGGGCCGGGGGAGGGCGCTGGGGTGCCGGCAACCCGGATCGTCTGCCCCACCTCCATGAGGGAGCACTCCCTCCGGAAGTGTCCGGGCCGCCCGCACTTCCAGCATCCCTGCCCTGACGGCTGAGGGGCCCCCTGTGGGCTGGGAAGGGTGCGGTCGCCGGGTGGGTTCTGGTCGGGCGCGGTCGCCGGCGTTGTCGGCGGGGCCCGCGGTGCCGGCGGCTGCCCCCCCCTCTGCGGCCCCGCCGGCGGAACAGCAGGTTGGGCCCAAGCTCCCTTCGCCGGCGGGTGGACTGCCAGGTGATCCTCGGTGAGGGTGACGGCGGCCGCCAGGGTCGGGGGGCGATGACAGCGGACCCAGGCCGCGGTCCGGGCCGGCAGCCCCTCGGTGAACTGCTCGACGATGATCGCCTCCAACATCTCCTCGGGCCCCCCAGCTCCCTCGGGCAGCAGCCATCGCCTCGCTGCGTCCCTCAGCCGCTGGCCATACACGAATGGGCGATCCTCCGGCCCCAGCCGTCCCATCCGGAACCGCCGACGATGGTCCTCCGGAGTCAGGCCCAGCCGGTCCACCACCGCCCTCCGTACGGCCCTATAGTCCCGCCGGACCGCCGGCGGGAGACTCAATGCCGCCGTCTGCGCCTCCCCCGTTAGCAAGGGGAGGAGCCGCACCGCCCATTCCCCCGCCGGCCAGGCGCAGGCCTCCGCCGTGGCTTCAAAGGCGTCCAGGAAAACCTGGGCGTCGTCCTCCGGGACCATCCGGTGCAGAGCCACCCCCGCCGCCCCCAGTCCCGGCTCCGGGCGCGCCGGCGCCGCCGTCATCCCGGCGACGAGGTGCTCAATGGCGGCGGTCTGGCGGTCCGCCCTGCCCTGCAGCGCCTCCAGGACGGCGCGATTCGTGTCCAGGCACGCCCGTGTCGTCGCCGCCTGCTCCTGCTGCATCGTCGCGAGCTGGGCCATCATCTGCCCTAGGGCCACGATCGGCTGCCCCGGCGCCTCCGGCTGCACGTTCCCGCGGTCCATACTCCGAACCCTGTTCAGGTGCCACTGTGGCAAGACACGTCTTGCCCCGGGAACAAACACTCGCAGCCACACAGTGGGGTCAGGTTTCGTAGGCGTCTCTTTATTATTGTTTGCTTTTGCCGTCGTCTGCACGCTCCACTCCGTTCCGCATCCGGCGCCCCCGACTGCCGTCACTTCCGGGTTTAAGTAGAGACACACACACACACACACACGCGCACACACTCATCAGTCCCCGGTGCGGCTCATTCTCCACTCTTCCCCGCACCTGTTCCCTGAGCCGCCCTTCCCCCTTCCCTCCCGCAGCTGCACTTAACCATGCCCCTGCCCCACAATGACCTTTTGTACCCATTTATGGCTGCTGCAGTCATTGTTGGTAAAATGTAGGTCTCAAATGCACTGAGATCCCTTTGCACTCGGATACAATGTATTCTATGAAATGTTGAGGATTTTGATTATGGCTTCCCGTTACTGGCTATGGCAAGCATTATCAAACATCTTGAGTCATTATCTAGTTCTTTTGTCTACTTTGAAACACTTGGCCTAACTTGTGTAAAATACTGTTTCAGTATTATGTTGTGCATGTATTGGTTAGCATCCAGTCCTGAAGAGCTTGTGACTAGATATGACTTGTTTTAGGGGCTTCAGATTTTCTGCAAGACTTGATTTGCTCTCTATGGCTTGTTAAGGACTGTGAACCACAAGGAGCAGACTCAGAACTCATTAGTCAGGTGCCAAAAACAATGTTTTACTGGAGCAAGGTTGGGTACACAGCTGGTCGGTCACACAGGCAAAGGCTGTGTGACCGACCAGCTGGACCACAATGGAGATCATCTTAAATACTTCGTCCGTGTTCTTACAGTGTTTCATGCAGACAATGTAATAAACAACCTGGTTCAAAACTATTACTTTATTAATGAGGTTGGAACAGAAATGAAAGAAGGAATATGAAAGTGAAAGCACAGAGAGTACAACGCTACTAAATTCTCTGTTCAGTTTCAAACATGCTGAATTAAATACGTTCTCACACTAACAATGTCTCATATCCCTTTATGTTATGGTTTATATGCAGATTATAATCTGATCTGATCATAAGAAATGCAGACAATAGTTTATGGAACAACTCACTTTAACAGAGAAGTGTTGACTTGATAGTGTTTTATTGTAATGTGACAAAATAGTTTATTCAAAAGATGATAATCAGAAACATGACTCAGACTGAAGAGCTCGTCCAGTTTAACCCTTTCATCAAAGCTTCTGTAGTCAAATAAAAGAATGAGGGCTAAGATGCAGTACAACACCAAAGAGAATATCAATACAGCAGTGTAATCACTTTACAGCAGTTTAATCACTTTACAGCAGTTTGATCACTTCACATCAGTTTGATCACTTGACAGCAGTTTGATCACTTCACAGCAGTTTGATCACTTCACAGCAGTTTGATCACTTTACAGCAGTTTGATTACTTTATAGCAGTTTTCAGCAACAGCAATGTAACATTCGTAGTTCACCAGCAGGTTCAACAAATTATTAAAAGTTATCCAAGTTATAGCAACGGTTATTTTCATTATCTGCGTTTGCCTTCATGATCGTTTGTTCTCGTGAACGGCCGAATGGTGCGCTACTTTAAATGTGGTTGCCGCAAGGAATTGTGGGGCGGCATTATCTCCTTTCCTTTTCGTAAAGGAAGGTCCAGTGGCTCCTATGCTAAAGGACCTAAGTTAGGAAGCATTGAAGCTCCTTTCCTTTGCATTTAGAGAATTCTACCAGCATTTATTATGGCGTTCACTTCCGGGTCATTTTACTAGTTAGGAAGGTTCCTAACTTTGGCTGCAGTCGAATTCGACTGCATTTTTAAGATGCGCTTTATAGTGGTGATATGGTGGTATGTGGTGAGATGGACTACTACATTGTAGTTTCATCACTGCAGACCGACGTCACTAACATCGCCTGCCGTCGCGTCATAACTACGTAGTTAGTGAAAGTCGAGTTGGATTTGCTAAACACCGCGGTTGTCTTTTCCTAACTCCTCATTAATTCTACTTCCCATCTTTCCTTGATCCCATGACGTTTTCCTCAAAGGTCAAGGAAAAGTGGCTTTAGGAGGTCATTTTTTGACTATTCGACTGCAGCCAAAAACTCCACCAAAGGTCTGGACGTTACACTTTTTACGAGACCTGTCCCCAAGCACTTCTGATTTGTCTTGGACTCATGGAAAGGGGACTGGACTTTTCTTGATCTCAATGTCTTCTACCATGGCTCAATTTATCTCTCAGGACCAGTGACTTAACTTAGCCTTAAGCTCATGTGACTTGAATTCCATGAATTGAAACGCTCCTTCATCTGATCTCAAGGATGTAAGACTTGGCTCAAACACTGTGACTTGTCTTCCATTAAAACGTGCCTTTTTCCTCAATTAAAACAGAATAATTCGAACATTTTCTTTCAAATTAAAAGTCTTTATTGATTTTGAAGTTAAGTTAGGCTTGCCATAGTTTATTGTCCTGTAATGCCTTCTAGTTTTAACATTATAATTGATGGTTTGATTGACAGGTGTTTTAGTGTTTTCACATTAATCCATTGTGGTTTCAGTTTTCATGTTTCCAAATTAAGGCTTAGAGCGCTGAGTCATCGGTTGAAGACAAGGGGACACATGCACTACAATAATAATGTCTGGTCGTTATTTTTCCCAACCCTCATCAGAAAACTGTGGTTGGTGTAACTGAGACCATGTGCTGTTACCAAATTATGAGTCTAAAATGATCTAAATGTCATATAAGCAGCTCCTGCTATTAACAGCGAGATCATTAAATCAATGTACGACGTGATCAAACCTCCATTAATCTCTGTCTGCAGAGGCTGTGAAGGATAAAGAGGTGAAATGAATGCCTAAGATGTAGAATACAGAGTGGGCTCGAAAGCAAGATGCCTTCAATAGAGGAAGACGTTCAAAGAAGAGGAGGAAAAATGCCTTTGATGTGCCGTAAATGCATTAACGTTCTCCCATTTCTACCAGGAGGTAATTGGAGTGTTGGTTTGCTGAGGTTTAACTTTCAGCTGAGGGCTTTATGGTAATTGATTTTTTCATTATTAGTAAAATGGGTTAAGTGCCTCCCACCATAAAAAGGCTTAATCCCTAATCCCAATGTAAACAAAACACATTTATCTTCAAAATGTGCGTAAACAAGGAAATGTATTTTAAGATACGTTGGTATGAAGAAGATGATGAGATATTTCAGTGTCTGAAGAGATGATGCGCGATGGGATGCTATGTTTTATACTTGGCTGTATAATACGCTTTTAAGCGGACACAAATCTCCTCAATCAACACTTTTGATCCCGGATTAATAATTTACAGCACTCATTACTCATATTTGCCATTTGGACCTTTTCATTTCCGTAAAAAGACAGAATCAGGAGCAGGAAGAGGTGTCATGAACAGCTAATAAAAAACGGATGTTTTCTCAGTTGCATCAACTACTACCGTGTGAAGCCATCAGTGAGGACCATCAAGGTGTGGCCAGCAGGGACAGACTCTGTACTCCAGGATAAGTTTCAACACACGGACTGGAGTATGTTTGCTTCTCGGGCCACCTGTGGCTCACACACTGACATTAACATCTATGCTTCCTCTGTCATGGATTACATCACCACCATCATTGATGGCGTCACCACAGAGAAGCAGATCACCACATACCCCAACCAGAAGCCATGGATGAGCAAGGAGGTGCGACTCCTGCTAAAGGCCCGCAACACGGCCTTCAGATCGGGGGATGCACAGGCCTACAGCACATCCAGGACTAACCTGAGGAGGGGCATCAAGAAGGCCAAGAACTGCTACAAGCAAAAAAATAGAGGGTCACTTCTCCAACTCCGACCCCAGACGCATGTGGCAGGGCATCCAGGCCATCACTGACTACAGACCCAGCAACCTCACCCCCACAGCCACAGACATCTCCTTCCTGAACGAGCTTAACCACTTCTATGCTCGCTTCGAGAGGGAAAACAGAGACAGAGCCACCAAGACAACACTCCCAGCAGATCACCAGCCCACCACACTCTCCTCCACTGCTGTCCACACAGCACTGAGCCGGATCAACGCACGCAAGGCGGCTGGACCTGACGGCATTCCTGGACGTGTGCTCAGGGCATGTGCGGAACAGCTCACTGGGGTTTTCACGGACATCTTCAACCTGTCCCTTGCCCAAGCAGCTGTACCAACATGCTTTAAAACCACATCCATCGTGCCAGTGCCGAAACACTCCAAGCCGACGTGCCTCAACGACTACCGCCCTGTAGCACTCACACCCATCATCATGAAGTGCTTTGAGCGGCTGGTCCTGGCACACCTGAAGGACTCCCTCCCACCCACACTGGACCCACTCCAGTTTGCCTACCGCAGCAATAGGAGCATAGACGATGCAGTCTCCTCAGCACTGCACTCTGTGCTCACACACCTGGACAACACCGACACCTACGCGCGATTGCTGTTTGCTGACTTCAGCTCGGCTTTCAACACTGTCATCCCCTCCAAGTTAATCACTAAACTTGGAGACCTGGGCACCAACACTTCCCTCTGCAACTGGATTTTGGACTTTCTGACTAACAGACCTCAACATGTTAGGTCAGGCCATACCTGCTCCACCACCATCTCACTCAGCACCGGTGTGCCACAGGGCTGTGTACTCAGCCCATTCCTCTACTCCCTCTTCACCTACGACTGCAGACCTATGCATGGATCCAACTCCATCATCAAGTTCGCAGACGACACCACGGTGATTGGTCTCATCAGCAACAACGATGAGACAGCCTACAGGGAAGAGGTACAGCACCTGGCCACATGGTGCGCCGAAAATAACCTGCTCCTGAACACCAGCAAAACCAAGGAGCTCATCGTGGACTTCAGGAAGGAGAAAAGAAGCAAGCATGCGCCCATCCACATCAATGGGATGGATGTTGAGCGTGTCTCCAGCTTCAAGTTCCTGGGGACCCACATCTCGGAAGACCTGTCTTGGACCACCAACACCTCCAGCCTTGTCAAGAAAGCTCACCAGCGCCTCTTCTTCTTGAGGACACTGAAGAAAAACCATCTGTCTTCAGCCATCCTGGTGAACTTTTACCGCTGTGTGATCGAGAGCATCCTAACCAACTGTGTCACAGTCTGGTATGGGAGCTGCTCTGTTGCGGAGCGCAAGGGACTGCAGCGGGTGGTGAAAACTGCCCAACGCATCACAGGAACTCCACTTCCGGCCATTGAGGAAATCCAGAGGAAACGCTGTCTGCGTCGAGCTCGCAGCGTTCTCAAGGACGCCTCCCACCCTGCACACAGACTGTTTTCCCTCCTGCCCTCAGGCAGACGGTTCAGATGCTTCCGGACAAGGACCAGCAGACTGAGGAACAGTTTCTTCCCCAGAGCTGTTTCCTTATTGAACTCTGCCCCATGCTGACACCCCCCCTACTCCCCAACCACCTCCACCCACAAACCCATCTCCTCGTCATCTCCCCCCACTGACCAAAGACTTTACACCTGCACTCAAACACTTTTGAACTGTCTGCACTAAAAACTGAACATTGCACTAGTCTAGTAACGTTAGGCAGCTACTGTTTATTATTATTATGCACTATTTAACGTTCACTCAATCTGTATTACTTAACTTATCATATGCCCATTTGCCTTTTGTAAATTATGTTTATAGTTCCTGCTTATAGTCTACCTACATTTAATGCACAAATCAACCTGTATAACATGTACATATTACCGCAATCAATCTGTATATCCCGTACCTATATCACTAACTTATTATCTGTAAAATACTTATTATTATCTGTATATTGGTATTTACTGCTATTGCACTTCTGGTTGGATGCTAAACTGCATTTCGTTGCTCTGTACTTGTACATGTGTAATGACAATAAAGTTGAATCTAATCTAATCTACTGCAGGCTGATGATGCATCGTCCTAAACTGGTTATCATATATGAATACATATCAGCACCAAGTTTGTATGTACTGAGGAATATACTGTAGCTCTAAGTTTCAAAGTGAAAGGAACATCTTGAAGCTGCAAATATACAAAGTCATCTTTTTGTGTTAAAAACATATTGGACCAGAAGTTAAGGGGCTAATGTCGGAGGATAGGACAGAAGGACAAGTGACCTCTCTGAAGGCTAAACTTCCCCATGACAATACTAACACACACACACACACACACACACACACACACACACACACACACACACACACACACACACACACACACACACACACACACACACACACACACACACACACACACACACACACACACACACACACACACACACACACACACACAATATATAACCTGCTGCTCCTCTTGCTCATGGAGCAGCTCTGATTAGTGGCCACCGCTCGCCGTGTTCTTAGAACACTGCACAGAGATGCACAGCCTTCTCTTTGCCTTGGCCTTATTTTATTTAGCTCGAGGCCGTGTGACACACACACACACACACACACACAGCCGATACAAAAAGCCTTGAGAGCATCATTTAAAATGCAGCAGATGGTGCATAGCGATGCAGCAGAGCTGAAGGTGTGAGGGTTCAGCTCAGACTGGATGCTTCATCCTCACTGCTCCGAAGAGTGCAGAGCTTTTTTTTTTCTTTGTTTACTGAAATAATTAGCTTATTTTGATCTGGCTTTTCTGTTGCGAAGAGGCTCACTCTCACCTCCCATAATCACCTGCAACTTCTACTCATCTCTTTATTTTCGGTGCAGAATTATTCAACGAAATAATAATAAAATAAATGGAACTGGGGGAGGGGGAGGGGCCAATGTCTCTTCAAAGTCCAGATGCTTATGATAATAGGGGGATTCCGGGCTAAAACCACCAGTCTTTCCTTTTCGTGAAATGCTTTTGCAAAGAATGATTAAATCTGACCAAAGAAAGGATATTACCCTCATCCCCCTTATTATTAGACTTTTATTTTGAACCCTGTGAATGAAGGAACATATTTTCCATTTTTTTGCAGGTTATACTGATACCTCTAGTTAGGGGTATCAGCTCTTAAGTTGTTGTCTTGCTTATTTCTCCCACATTGACAAAAACCACTGTATCACAGGTCTATGGTTATACCGTCAGGTTACCAAAAGTGAATGCACACCTACAAGCCAATCAAATCATTTAATATATAAACATTTTAATAATACAAAATAAAACAATCCAGTTACCTTCTTTAATCTGCTGTATGTAATGATGATGTTATCCACAACCATAACAGCTGTGAGATCTGTGTGTGTGTGTGTGTGTATGCCATACTGAGGTTGTTAATATTTACTCTCTGGAACCATGTGGAGCGGGTTTAAAGCTAATCTAAAAGGTCTTCCTCCAACACCGGAGATCCGCACTGGGAGCCAAATGGAGATCCCGCTGAGATGTACACAGCACAAAGACACAGGTACACACACTCACACATCCTAATCCCGGTGGAAGTGAGGTGAGAGCAGTTAAATGGCTGTCATGTGGAGCTATTGGAACGGTAAACTTTCCTTCAGTTATTTATCCAGCTCAGAACCCCTTTTGCCACTATAAACTGTTTTAAAAACAGTGTGAAATCCTTCCATTGCGTTAAGCAGACGGGTCTTGAATAAAATGTTTTATTCTTACAGTCTGCGGTTTTGTTGATTTTTCCCCTATTATGGAATATGCTGCTGTTTAAAACATCATGCAAAGATTTCTTTTAAATAGTAAGTCTCCAGTTCCAGTTCGCCTACCGTTCAAACAGCGTGATGATCAGAGGGATGCCGAAGCGGGCGCCGTTCTCTTCTGAGAAGGGAGATGATTGTCTGGAGCATTGGGGGTTGAAGTCTTGGTAAGGTCAAGATTTAATGACGTTTAAGGGTCAGAACTCAAACAATTTATGTTCTGATACTGTAATTTGCTGCTGGCCTTTCATGACTATGAAGCTTAGCATACAGTGTGATGGCTAATGGCTTCAATGGTTTGATTCAATGTTTTGCATATTATACCTTGTGTCTCAACATTTTCTGTCTATTTATTATACAACCTAGCTATAAACTTGAAAAAAAATGGGTAAAACATAATTAAAATAAATAAATAAATGTCTGTAAACTTGACATTCAGATATTTTATCATCAATTTTACATTTTTTGCAACTTTCCTGGGCCACGTGTACGTATCTGATTCCACATGGGGTCCGACCCCAAGGTCAGCCTGCGCCAATGTTTAGTTCACATGACGTGACGGTCAAAAGCAAAAAGGCAAACAGTGTGTGTAATGTTTGTGTTTGGGTCCCAGGGTGCAACCAGTCCTTTTGGCTTACATCTCTGTTGTCTCCGATTACTTGCCGTCCGGATTAAATGGCATGAACTTTGAATATGTAATCAGATATTAGGTGCGTGGACACAAACACACGGCCCCAGATCCCAGAGGGAAGGTCGAGAATGTAACAGAGAACCCGGGAGGGGGGATGATGTGGTATTTTAATCCCTCTCTCTCTGTGTGGTGGCATACTGATTCCCCAGATGTGTTGCTGATCGGATAGAAGCCTGTGACCCAGTTCCCAACCACAAAAAACAGAAATATTTACTTGTAGAAACAAATCAAGTGCCCTCACAATGCCTCTTCAATTACAATAGATATATAGGACATGTGTATACAAGGGGTCTTCAATGGAAATAAACCAATGAACTCAAGTTAGAGGCACACATTCTTGCATGAAGAGTATTATGGTCTGTCCTGATGCAGGTGAGTTAGTGGAAAGGTCTTCTTTAACTCCAGCTGGGTTTCAAAACAAACCACACTCCCTATAACTCATTTTAAACAACATTTTTATTTACCTATATTGAATCATGTAGAAGCTAGTTAAACAAAGTTGTCCATCTGCTGCATTATCTCTAATGGCCATCAGGGGGCAACTCCTGGTTACAAAAAGAAGTCTGATTGTGTAAAAGTCAGTGAGCCAATGTTTTTTTTCACTTTAAAGGAGCTAATTCAGCCGTCTCTGTGCTAAGCTAGGCTCTGTATCATTCTCTGTACTGGAAAACAAAACGTTTCATCCGACTGTGAGACAATATAAACTGTATAAATACTTCCCCACATGTCGGCTGATCCTTTAACAGCAATAGCTTTCATTACATTTATCAGATACAGCTGCACCACTGCTCCATAACATTATTATTGTCACGGCTCGTGAAAGGGATCCAAAAGCAAACACCGGAACAAGGTAAAGTATAAACACAAAATGCGTATTTATTGTCTCTTTCCAAACGCAACTTAAATACTCAGGCCGTCTGGCAAAACTCCAGCCAAAACGTAAAACAGAATGTCTCTCAAAAAACAACTGAAATACTCAGGCCTTCCGGCAATGCACCGCCGGCGTCGGCAGCGTCTCGTGTCCCACTCGTGACGTAGAATCGGAAGCCACTCCCAAAGCCTCCGGACGCAGGAAACCGCATGTCTGGTAGACCGTACTCGACAATCCCTCGGCGCCAAACCTCTGAAAGATGTCCCTCTTTAACTGCTCCCTGAAGACTTGCAGCAGCTGCCAGCGATGAGTGCACTCCTCCCAGCTGTCCCGCATCAGCCTGATTAGACCACAGAAGAGAGAACAAGAGTCCCACCAGCTACCCCCTGAATTACTGTGGCTCCCCCTTGTGACCCTGCCCCGTATCACCACAATTATACATTTTATGCACAACAGGGAGCTGACATGGCCAACCCCATCCTCATGCTATCGGCTCCCAGCAGCTCGGCTGCAGGTTCAGAGTCTCAGCTGCTGTTGAGGAAGGGCCCAAGCATTACTCATTCCTGCTGCAGCCCAGATTATCAATAGGGCTCTCGAGATATCTTTCCATCCTTTGAGCTCGGGAAACTATCTCATTATTCAAGAGTAATTCCTCCAAAGCAACAACGCCTTGTTTAATTGAACGTGTCAGCCGTGTCGGAGGCTGGAGGAGGAAGTGAAAGACGGGGTCGGATCGGGCAGCAGAGGAGAGGTCGCTGACTGCGATGCAATTCCCCAACACAAAGAACAGCGTTCAATACCAGGGGGCTGGGGAAATTGATCGGCAGCACTCTCCGAGGAGCCTTTGTTACTGGCTTCCTTGTATTAAATGATAGAGGAAATAAGGGTTGGCGAGATGGGGATGGGGAGGAAGCGAGAGCCTGAGAGGAGGGTTGCTGGGTAATATGGCGGGGGAGGAAAAACTGAAAGAAGAGGAGAAAAGAAAAGAGGGCGAATCATTTTTGAGGAAAGGGGAATTTCAAGACACTGAGAAGTGAGCCATGCAGTTTCAAAAGATTCCTTGAGTTGTTATTTCCAAGTACGTACATAACAAAAAACACCTGCATCTTTGAAATCAAAATGAAATTAGAATGTACACTGCTAAGGGAACACTTAAGCAACACATCCTAGATCTGAATGAATGAAATAGTCTTATTAAATACTTTGTTCTTTACATAGTTGAATGTGCTGACAACAAAATCACACAAAAATTATCAATGAAAATTAAATGTATTAACCCATGGAGGTCTGGATTTGGAGTCACACTCAAAATTGAAGTGGAAAAACACACTACAGGCTGATCCAACTTTGATGTAATGTCCTTATATGACTGAAACTTCCATAACTGTGTGTGTGTGTGTGTGTGTGTGTCTGTGTGTGTGTGTGTGTATATGTGTGTGTGTGTGTGTGTGTGAAACAAACTCATCGAACTGCCAAAAGATATTTTTATCTCGTAACGTGTTGGAACTGAAATCTATAAATGTTTAAGACTGGGCGTTGAGGAGATGTATTTCCGTCAGGTTGTAGAACTGTCTGGAGAAGCACGTAGATCATTATGAGATTAGACACCAAAACCAGAAGACGTATCTATATATCGGCCCAGTGGTGACACTATGGGATATACTGATGAGCGAGCATCTGCATTTGTTCCTCCACTCGTTTGTGTTGTTGTTTTTGTTACCGGCTGCAGCATCACGTCCGGCCTCCTCCACCTACGATGCCACAACACTATCCTGAAGTAAGCCGAGTTGGAGAACTGAAGGTCATCTCATGTGTCAGCTGAGCTTGCACACTGCCATCACCATTTGGGTGCCCCATTTAAGCTGTCAAACCCATTTTGCGCTGCTGGTGTTCATGCGTCTCTCGGCACATTGCCACCACTCCAGCATCCACCTGTTACCTGTGGCCGAGTGCAGCAATTCCTGTCAACTTGAAATGATGGTGGCAGGGACATGAAGGCTGTCTATACAAGGACAATAAAATAGTTCCTGAAGAGTGCTTGCCTAATGTTAGTGTATCCCTAATGGTACCATTCTCGATGGAAGATGCTGTCCTGTGTCTCCGGTGAAGGTGGTGCAACGGTGCTGTACTGTAATTGCCATTAATCATTAAACATTATTAAAAATTAGTCCAAAATGTCCATCTCAAGAGCCAAGGAGGTCTTTATTTTTCCTGCTTTGGACTATATTAGATTTATCTATCGTTGTTTGCGGGTCCTGAAATGTATCGTCATACAACAAAATAGTTACTACGTTTTCGTGTTTTGCTTCAGAAGTCTGTTAAAAATAAACTTTGGTCTTCACAAGAATCCGTAATCCTTGGTTAGGTTTAGGAAAAGATTGTGAAATGATTAGTTGGGTATAGTCAAATAATGTCATTTGGATTGAAATAACTACAGGAGTGCTGTTACTAAATACACCGGGGAACGAATCTCCTGCAGTCTTGTTCGTGTTGTCTGCATATTTAAGTATGTTATTGTTGTCCCGGTGGAAGCAGTCATATGTGTACAGGGCGGATGGAGCTCATGGCAGCAGCCCCGGGTGGGGTTCTTCTGTGCTCTGATTGGGAGCTTAGCTGAGACCTCGTTCCACATCCACCCCACCTGTGGTCTGCCTGAAAGAAATCCTTGGTTTTGTCCGACCAATGGACAAAATCATTATGAAACATAATGAATATATAATGAAAACTGTTCAACATAAAACATCAAGAAGACGTATTTAATGTGTTCCACCTCTTGACTGTAGCTTTTTAAGTAAATATGCTGTTTGTATAGTGTGTATGTGTGTGTGTGTGTGCGCTCTCACATTCACAGCTACTAAACTGCGGTAGAGACAATTTGTATACAGACACTTTCTTCTCATTCTCATCCCCCTCTATCTGTAACACACACATTCGGGGAATGACTATATGGTGTAAGCAGTTTCTTCTCTAACAGTTGTCCAGGCTTTGATGTCACGCAGCTATTTTTGTATGTGTGTGTGTCTGTGTGTGTTCAGACATTGCAAGTCTGAATGCTCTTGTTGTTTCGGTCTTCCCAGAGGCGGTACTTCACTTCACACTGACACTGCAACATGTACACCAGCACGCCTGGAGATGTACACACGTTTTGTCCTGTACACACACACACACACACACACACACACACACACACACACACACACACACACACACACACACACAGGCACACACTGTCAGGATCTGGTTCTGGACCCAATAGCAAAACCCTCGGAACACGGCAAAGTATAACAAGAAGGTGTATTTATTGTCTCTTACGCACTACAAAACTCAAACTCTCAGGCCTTCAGGCAAAACTCAAAACATAAACGGAAAGTCTCTCACAAACAAAACTTAAATCCTCAGGCCTTTGGCAATACTCCCGTATGGCGGTGTCTCGTGTCCAGCTCGTGAACCGGAATCTGCCGCTGCTTCAGCGGCGTCTCGAGTGTTGTGTCTGGGGCTGAGCATAACAGCCCTCACAAGTGCAATCTCCCGACAATGGCTTCTGGAGCGCGGTCTGCTTTTAAAGGCGGCTTGATGACGAGATGCACCGCAGCTGCGACGACGATCTGCCCGGCTGTTCCGCATCCTCCTGATTGAGAGAGGGAGAGAGGAGGAGAGGGAGAGAGAAACAGAGACATCCTCGTTGTGGCCAGTGTTCCTGCGGCACCCTCTGGTGGTGCCGCCGAGTTCCTCACACACACACACACATGCTCGGCGAGTATCCTTGCCTTTATTGTAACCGAAGCCAAACAGTGGCTCAATAACTACACTCAGAGGATGATCGATGAGGTAATGTTGGTTGCTAACCGTCTTAAGTGCAGAAAATGACCAGCTGTTTAAAAACAATCAAACACAAAACACAAACCTCACGGGGATACAGAATGTAGCTGGAAGAACCTAGGCACTAACACACAGACAAACACACTTCTAATAATAAATCCACTTATGGTAATTCATAATGGCATCGAGTGTGTGTGTGTGTGTGTGTGGGAGGGTGAATGTTTGTATACGTGTGTTTCAGAAAGTGTAATTAATGAAACTGTTCTAATTGACAAATGTTATTTAAATAATAGGAAAAGCAATATTTGATTAACTGGAATCAGTATCAACCTCTATTTAATGATTTGTTAATGTATAGTGTAAATATTGGCATGCTTACACTATAGGTTACCTTGTACCGATGTCATAAAGGAGGATCTCTTATTTAGTCTGGTTGAACTGGAGCTCTTGGGTTGGTGTGAAGGAAGAACTCACTGGTCCCTGTGAACGTGGTCTCGAAGCGCTGTCAAGCTAACTGTTCACTGGAGTTAGCTTTTGTGCTTAATTTAATTGGCCAAAAAAAGTTTGCGTTTCCTGTATCGCTGACTGGTGCTGCTGGATTTGATGAGTTTTGCTGTTTGTCACAAAAGGCCACAAATGAGACAACATTTAGCACGCCCACAGGCCCGCCGCCGCACGTCCTGTTGATCGGAGACACGTTTGCCGTAAGAAAAGTGGTCGGCAGCTCCTTCGGGGAATGATGATCAACCGTTCAGACCCAGGGCTGCAGTCCCGTTGATCGTCTTATTTCCTTTAACCAGTGTAGCATGATAGCATGGCGGAATTAGCAAGCAAGCTAGCTATTTAGCCAGCTGTTAAAATTGAACAACGTATTGCTTCATCAAGAAGCTCTCGTCACAGCAAAGGAAAGCACATTGCTATCGCCAGATGAGTGGACACTTTCTTTCAGACCATTTTCAGCTCTCTTCCAGGTTTTCCATGATCGTATGAACCCTGTAACTAGCCAGCTGCTAAATGAGAGTCACACGTTTGCTTCATCTACACACTCTTGCACATTGGTATCGCCAAGCGTAGCATGAACACATGGTGGAATTAAGAAGCTAGCTAACTAGCTCCTTCAAGTCATCAAACACTTTATACATTCAATGTAAGACTCTCTGTAACAAGGTTCACTCTTCCCGGGCGTCTCGGACCACAAACCACACGCTTGTCAGGGTAGTTTAACGGGTTTTATTGATGATGCTGTTGCTCGCTCACTCGTTCGCCCGCTGCCGCTCTCTCGCTCGGCTGCCGATCCCTCTCTGCGGGGTTTATATAATATCCATCCATCCATCCATTTTCCACCGCTTATCCGGGGTCGGGTCGCGGAGGCAGCAGGTCCAGCAGGCTGACCCAGACTTCTCTCTCACCCGCAACATCTACCAGCTCATTCTGGGGGATCCCGAGGCGTTCCCAGGCCAGCTGGGAGATATAATCCCTCCAGCGTGTCCTGGGTCTTCCCCGGGGCCTCCTACCAGTTGGACGTGCCTGGAAAACCTCTAAAGGGAGGCGTCCTGGAGGCATCCTAATTAGATGCCCGAACCACCTCAGCTGACTCCTTTCGACACGAAGGAGTAGCGGCTCAACTTCAAGCTCCCTCCTGATGTCCGAGCTCCTTACCCTATCTCTAAGGCTGAGCCCGGCCACTCTACGGAGGAAACTCATTTCGGCCGCTTGTATCCGCGACCTCGTTCTTTCGGACACGATCCAAAGCTCGTGACCATAGGTGAGGGTTGGGACGTAGACCGACCAGTAAATTGAGAGCTTTGCCTTTCGGCTCAGCTCCTTCTTCACCAAGACGGCCCGGTGCAACGCCTGTTTTACTGCTGCAGCCGCACCGATACGTCTGTCGATCTCCCGCTCCATTTTACCCTCACTCGTGAACAAGACCCCGAGATACTTGAACTCCTTCGCTTGTGGTAGGCACTCTGTCCCCACCCGGAGGGAGCAATCCACCGGTTTCCGGCAGAGCACCATGGCCTCAGATTTCGTGGTGCTGACTCTCATCCCCGCCGCTTCACACTCGGCTGCAAAACGCCCCAGTGAATGCTGGAGGTCATGGTCCGAGGAGGCAAACAGGACCACATCATCTGCAAACAGCAGAGAGGCTATCCTGAGATCCCCGAACCTGACATTCTCCGCCCCACGGCTGCGCCTAGATATCCTGTCCATGAAAGTCACGAACAGGACCGGTGATAAAGGGCAGCCCTGGCGGAGGCCAACACCCACCGGGAATGTATCTGACTTACTGCCGAGGATACGAACACAGCTCCTACTGCAGGCGTACAGAGACCGGATGGCCCGTTGTAACGGGTCCGGCACACCATACTCCCGCAGCACCCCCCACAAAAAGCCCCGAGGGACCCGGTCGAAAGCCTTCTCCAAGTCCACAAAGCACATGTAGACTGGTTGGGCAAACTCCCAGGACCCCTCCAGTATCCTTGCAAGGGTAAAGAGCTGGTCCACTGTTCCACGACCAGGACGAAACCCGCACTGTTCTTCTTGAATCCGAGGTTCGACAAACGGTCGGAGCCTCCGTTCCAGCACCCTGGCATAAGCTTTTCCCGGGAGGCTGAGTAGTGTGATACCCCGATAATTCGAGCACACTCTCCGGTCCCCCTTCTTGAAGATGGGAACCACCACCCCGGTCTGCCAGTCCATGGGCACTGTGGCCGACCCCCATGCGACATTGAAGAGGCGTGTCAGCCAAGACAGCCCAACAAAGTCCAGCGCCTTCAGCATCTCAGGGCGGATTTCATCCACCCCCGGCGCCTTGCCACCAAGGAGCTTTTTGACTACCTTAGTGGCCTCTGCCAGGGATATGGGTTCATCCAACCCCAAGTCTTCAGGCGCTGCCCCCTGTTCAGGGGACATGTTGACCGGGTTTAGGAGTTCCTCAAAGTGCTCCTTCCACCGCCCGACGATATCCTCTGTCTGGGTCAGCAGCCCCCCTCCCCCGCTGATAACAGCCTGGGGAAGGCCCTGCTTTCCCTTCCTGAGTCATCAGATGGTTTGCCAGAACCTCCTTGAGGCCAACCGAAAGTCCTTCTCCATGGCCTCCCCGAACTCCTCCCATGCCCGAGTTTTAGCATCCGTGACCACCGCAGCTGCAGTCCTTCTGGCCTGCCTGTACCTGTCAGCTGCTTCAGGAGACCCCTGGGCCAACCAAGCCCGAAAGGCCTCCTTCTTCAGCTTGACGGCTTCCCTCACCCCCGGTGTCCACCACCGGGTTCTCGGGTTGCCGCCACGACAGGCACCGATGACCTTCCGACCACAGCTCCTAGCGGCCGCGTCCACAATAGAGGCTTTGAACATGATCCACTCGGATTCCATGTCCCCAACCTCCCTCGGGATGTGTGAGAAGTCCTTCCGGAGGTGGGAGTTGAAGACCTCCCGGACAGGATCCTCCGCCAGACGTTCCCAGTTCACCCTCACTACACGTTTGGGCTTGCCAGGTCTTTCTGGCCGACTCCCCCGCCATCTGATCCAACTCACCACCAGGTGGTGATCAGTTGACAGCTCTGCTCCTCTCTTCACCCAAGTGTCCAAAACATACGGCCGCAGATCAGATGATACGATTACGAAGTCGATCATTGATCTCCGGCCTAAGGTGTTCTGGTACCAGGTACACTTATGAGCCACCTTATGTTCAAACATGGTGTTTGTTATGGACAAACTGTGGCTAGCACAGAAGTCCAACAACGAAACACCGCTCGGGTTCAGATCAGGCAAGCCGTTCCTCCCAATCACTCCCCGCCAGGTTTCTCTGTCGTCGCCCACGTGAGCGTTGAAGTCTCCCAGGAGAACTATGGAGTCGGCAGGCGGCGCCCTTTCCAGGACCCCTCCCACCAACTCCAAGAAGGCCGGATACTCCGAAATGCTGTTTGGTGCATAAGCACAAACAACAGTCAGAGCCTTACTCCCCGCAACTTGTAGGCGCAGGGAGGCGACCCTCTCGTTCTCCGGGGAAAACTCCAACACGGCGGCGCTCAGCCGGGGACTCGTGAGTATCCCCACTCCCGCCCGGCGCCTCTCACCCTGGGCGACTCCAGAAAAGAACAAAGTCCAACCCTTCTCCAGGAGTTTGGTTCCAGAGCCAGCGCTGTGCGTGGAGGTGAGCCCAACTATATCTAGCTGGTAACGCTCCACCTCCCTCACCAGCTCCGGCTCCTTCCCCGCTAGCGAGGTGACGTTCCACGTCCCTAGAGCTAGTCTATGTCGCCAGCGATCGGCTCGCCCAGGCCCCCTGCCCGGCCCGCCGCCCGGTCTACATAGCACCCGACCCCGATGTCTGTCCCTGCGGGTGGTGGGTGCACAGGGTGGCTGCACCATGGTGTTTCTTCGGGCTGAGCCCGACCGGGCCCCATGGGCGAAAGCCCGGCCACCAGACGCTCGCCGACGAGCTCGCCTCCCGGGTCTGGCTCCGGGAGGGTGCCCCGGTTTCCCTGGTCCGGGCGAGGTAACTTCAGTCCTAGGGCTGCTTATCATCAGGGTTTTTTGAACCGCTCTTAGTCTGGGCTCTCCCCCGAGACCTGTTTGCCTTGGGAGACCCTACCAGGTGCAGATGCCCCGGACAACATAGCTCCCAGGATCATTGAGCCACTCAAACTCCTTCACCGCGTTAAGGTGGCGATTCGCGAAGGAGTTTATATAATATATATAATATTATATATTATACGCGGGGAATATAAACCCCGCTACTGCGGGGTTTATATTCATCCACACCCACACACACACCCACACATCAGCCCCAGCTGCGGTTCGTTCTCCGCAATTGCCCGCACCTGTTCCCTGAGCCGCCCTTCGCTCTCCCCGCTCTGCAGCTGAGCTTAACCACACCCCCGCCCCACATACCACCACCGCCCGACTTAGGCCGGGGAGCCACCGGCCTAGCCCAGGAGGTAGTAACGCAGGGAGTCGACCGCCCACCGGATGGCCAGGCACTCCTTCTCCACCGTACTGTACCTGGCCTCCCTCTGACAGTTTTCGGCTGATGTATAGGACGGGCCGGTCGACCCCCCCTATCTGCTGGGACAAAACGGCCCCCAGCCCTCTGTCCGACGCATCCGTCTGCAAAGTAAAGGGGAGAGAGAAGTTAGGAGTGTGGAGAAGCGGCTCCCCACAGAGGGCCTGTTTTACCGCCTCAAACGCCAACCGGCACTGCTCCGTCCACTGGACCGGATCTGAGGCACCCTTCCGGGTGAGGTCGGTCAAGGGGCTGGTCAGCTCCGCAAAGGCTGGAATAAACCGCCGGTAGTAGCCCGCCAGCCCCAAGAACCGCCTCACCTCCTTTTTGGTCTTGGGCGGCGGGCAGCCTGCAATAGCCGCCGTCTTGTCCACCTGGGGACGCACCTGCCCTCCAGCCAAGTGGTACCCCAGATACCGTACCTCCCTCCGTCCAACTGCACATTTCCCCGGGTTGGCGGTGAGCCCGGCCTGTCTCAGGGACTCCAGCACCGCGCCCACCCGCCGCACATGCTCCGCCCAGGTGGTGCTGTGGATGATGACATCATCCAAATAGGCGGCAGAAAACGCGGTGTGCGGACGCAGCACCCGGTCCATGAGCCGTTGGAACGTGGCCGGCGCCCCGAACAACCCCAAGGGAAGCGTGGTAAACTGGTACAACCCGTATGGAGTGGAGAAGGCCGTCTTTTCCTTAGACTCTGGCGACAGGGGAATCTGCCAGTAGCCCTTGGTCAAATCTAGTGTGGTAAAGAATTGTGCAGTGCCCAGTCGGTCCAGGAGCTCATCGACCCGGGGCATCGGGTATCAAACCGTGACACCTCATTCACCTTACGGTAGTCCACACAGAACCGTATAGACGCATCCTTCTTGACCACAAGAACAATGGGGCTACACCAGGCGCTCTTGGACTCTTCTATTACCCCCATCTCCAGCATAGCCGCCAATTCCCTCTGAACCACCCTTTTCTTGTGTTCGGCCTGGCCGCACCAACCTCAATGATTGTTCACCAGATCAGCAAACCGCTCCTGCAACTGGCCAATGTCTGCTCTCTGGGTCCCGGAGAGACGGGCTTCGCAAAGGAGCGAGGCTGGATTGGCCGATTTTGGGACCTCGGGCCCCAGCTCCTCTCTCTCCGAAACTGCGGACACCAGAGAGACAGACTCCGCCTCCCTCCACGCCTTCAGGAGGTTGAGATGGTAGATCTGTTTTGCCCCGCCCCTGTCAGAACGCACCACCTCATAGTCGACCTCCCCGACCCGCCGTGTGACCACAAAGGGCCCTTGCCACTTGGCGAGGAGTTTTGAGCTGGAAGAAGGTAATACAAGTACCTTCTCTCCCGGTGCGAATTGCAGAATCGCGCAGGTCCAGGACGTGCTGAATCTCATTTTTGCTGGTGCTCGGCCCCTCCTCCCAGCTTTCCTTAATTAGGTCGAGCACCCCTCGTGGCTTCCTGCCGAACAGCAGTTCAAAGGGAGAAAATCCTGGGGTACCTCCCGCACTGCAGACAACAGAGAGTCCAGCCATTTATCCCAATTGCGCTCATCGTCACTAATGAATTTACGGATCATGTTCTTCAAAGTCTTATTCAACCGCTCCACCAGCCCATCAGTCTGGGGATGGTAGACGCTGGTACGAATAGACTTGATGCCCAGTAACCCGTAAAGCCCTCTCAGTGTGCGTGACATGAACGACGTGCCCTGGTCGGTCAGAATCTCTTTCGGGATTCCGACTCGGGAGATGACCTGAAACAGCGCCTGCGCAACGCTCTTCGCAGAGATATTGCGCAATGGCACTGCCTCCGGATATCGCGTTGCGTAATCCACCAGGACTAACACAAAGCGATATCCGCGTGCACTCCGGTGAAATGGATGCATCTCTCTCTCTCTCTCTCTCTCTCTCTCTCTCTCTCTCTCTCTCTCTCTCTCTCTCTCTCTCTCTCTCTGTGTGTGTTTACCAATTTCAATTATTAGTTATGGTGTACTTATCCTGCATAAACAGATGAAAGGTTTGCATGCTAGACATAAAGCCAGAGGGGGACATGGGTGAGAGAGAGAGAAAGAGAGAGAGAGAGAGAGAGAGATAGCGAGAGAGAGAGTGTGAGAGAGAGAGAGAGAGAAAAATAGACAGGAATAATGGCAAAAAATGGTAGTGCCCTGTCTGGTGGTACATTTGTGTGCATGTGTGTTTGTGTGAATGTGTGTGTGTGTTTGCAACACAATCCATCCACCCTAATGAACTGATTTAAACTTTGCTTGAACCCATTTACTGTGATTGTTTTTATGGGGATGTTTGTAGAATCTGGACTTTCTTTTCCCCAGTGTCTTTTATTAAAAATTGCAACCTTTTAAAAAGATAATTATATTGTAATCTTAAACCCCAATATATTGAAGAAAATAAAGAAAACCAATATAATGTCACACCGTGGCGGCGGACCCGCCCCCTTCCTCGTGTGGCACCTGTCTGATTGTCTCACCTGATCCCCAATTGTTTCCACCTGTTCCCTGTTACCCTCATGTGTTTATAGTCTGCGTCTTCCCCTTGTCTCGTGCCAAAGTGTTCCCGTCTATGGTCGGAACTACTCAAGCCAAGCCCACAGCCGTGATCTTCGCCACAGTGTTTGTATGTTATTGCCTGCCTCGTCAAGAGAGATTTTCAGTTCAGCCTTTTCATCGCTACATGTTACAGCGCTAGGTTTGCCTCCGTTGGAGCGCCTTTTGTTTCATTGCCTCGTTAAGAGTGTTTTTTCAGTTTAAGTTTTTTGTCGCTGAATATAACCGCTCGAGGTTTTCCTCCGTTGGAGCGTTTTTGTTTTCCTCCGTCAGGAGTGATTTTGATTTACTACTTTGTGTCAATAAAGACTGTTTCACTGACCCCGCTGCATCTGAGTCCTGTTTCGAGTCCCGGCCTGACAATCGGAGTCTTCAACAAGACGCAAGCTTGACAGCCGCTAGCCGTGTTTGTTGTTTACGTTGTGACGCTGTTAGGGGAGTGGCTTTGGACCCAGGCCTGAAGGGGTGGGCTGTCACTGTTGCTAAATTGGTGACTTTCTTACTTGATTGCACAACTTTTGGAGCAAGTGCAGTGAGTTAATTTCATTGGAGAAGAGTAGGCATTACTGGGTGTGGCCAGTGTAATGTAAACTCAGGATTACCAACCTGACAGCTTTAAAACTGCCTTCTGTTCTTTGGTTGTTGATTTCTGATGAACCTGAGTACTGGAGTTTAATGAACCCAATCCCTCCACAAGTTTAGACCGACCAGCTCAAACACAAACAACAATAACCCCGTCATAGAATTGTGGGTACTTCATACAGTGGTCTCTGTAGATGTTTATATTTTCATGCAACACCGCAGCAAATATAATTTCCCCTTGAGGGACACTAAAGATCTGCATTGGGTTGCAGCAGATAAATTCATAACTAAGTTTGTGTGTTCAGTTCCTCATAAGTTCTCAGGAACCTAACAGCAAATTTAGTTTCAAACTAGTGATCTACGACATCAAGTTGCATCATTTTAAACGTGAGTTATGACTGCATGTGGCTGTATTTTGAGCCTCATATTTAGATCGTCACCTTGAATGGTGCATCCCTCTACCTCGGCTTGAGAGGTTTCAAAGTTTAAAAAGCTAATTGAAAAGCGTATGCAACACTATTTCCTTTGTCATTCTCCCCTTTTTTATTTGTCTGGTTTTGATCTTGTTACAGTATGCATTTATTGCTTTGCTAATTTTAATCTTATAAAAACGGTCTCTTTAATAACCCTGTTTTTTAAAAGTCAAAACCAATACAAATCCACAAAAACGTTATGAAGCCTTCCAAGGCTCGTCCCGTTTCTGTTCAGCTGGTTGTTACGGTTAATTGCGGGCTGCGTAATGCTGACAAATGGAAATGTTTAAATAAATAATAAAGTAAGACACTCATCTTACAATACAACTCACCCTTTTGTTTGGCGTGGGGGGGTTGCTTAAGCTTAAAAAAACAAAAACAAATAATTTATTAACAAAATTGAAACAAGGAAATTTTAATAAAACTCCAATACAACTGAAGAAAACCACAAACCAAAGAAAGCTGCCGACTCTTTTCTCCATCCTACTCGAACGGATGAGGCCTCACTGTAACGGAGCCTAGCACCAAGTAAGCACGGGGGTTAGAGAAACCGAGCCAGCAAACACCATTCACAATAATTTGATTACCATTAATACAAAGTTCCTAAGTTACTGCTGGCACCACAGTTCCTCTGTGGGCACAAACCGGCGAGCACGGCAGAGATAACAGGTGACACCCACGCAGCACCACCTGGCCTTTTTATTTTAAATGGACTCAGACGCAACAACTTGATGCTTTATCAGTATTTTCTGTACCCAGTATAGAATGAAAGCATTACATTTGTAAATGTGATTAGGAATACATCACGTCACAACAGAATAAGGAATAAGAAGAATTAATTGACAGATTTTCTTTCTGTAAATAAAATACATATATATTTTTTTAAACATCGATTTATACTGTAATGGATAACTTTTTTGAAAGATGTATCAAGGTATTAATTTATTTTAATTAAACACTGAAACTGTAGACATATGGTAGACTCAGGGCGCCGTGGAGCTGACATCCACTGGTGACGGCACCCGGGGGGAACTGGAGGTCACGCTTCTCCTGCAAAGCTGACAGAGAGGTGAGGGCATGTCCATCAATGCAGCCACAGGGATCCTTTTTGCTGATCCACACTTGTTACGACGTTCACTGCGGATGTCCACCTCTCCATCCACCTCTCCATCCACCTCACTGCACTTCTATCTTCCTGCATAGCGCAGGAAGATAGAAACACTTGCACACGAACAGGGAGGCATTCGTTGTTGTCGTCAGGGTTGTAGGGTCTATTTTTGGGAGCCCGACTCTCGGACTCCGCAGGACTCTTTGTTAACAAGTAAACACAACCGCCGCCCACCTCCAATCTACTGTGTGAATTATTACACACACGTCACTGTATAATTCCAACATGTCGTTATGAACAGCCCCAAAGTAAAGCAACGTACACAGTAGCATCTGTTTAGCTGTGGGAGTACAAGTAGAAACCACTGTCATGACCATCCTGCGAGGAGATCTGGAGGGAAAGCAGCCTGGTGAGCTCAAACCTGCTGCCAGACACCGTGAGGTCTCTGTGCTTTGTGAAATCAACTCCACATAATGGAAAATTATGCATTATATGGCTCCTATTTTATTATTTTCCTATATTATTTTATTTATTTTATGGAATGAAGAGGGACTCTGCTGAGGCATTGCAAGTGTTTGTTTATTATCATTGCCATTAAAATACATGACTCAATGCGACACATTCACAACAACATACTTATGAAACCATCATATAAATGGAGAAAAATATAAGAATACCATACCAGAATATACAGAAAAGAAATGATACATAATTGCATATTTTGTGCATACTGTGGGTGGTGGCTGATTAAAAAAGAATGGATTGCACCCACTGATTGCACTATGAATTGCACATCACTGGCAACCCCTCTCTGCTCCATCTGCGTAGCCCAACATATGACATCACAGCACAACACACCCAGACAGTTCTGTAAATGAGTGCAATTTTCCCTTCTTGTGTCTGATTGCAATTATCCAATCAGCAAAGTATTAATGCAAATGCAATTGAGGCATTTGCGTGAGTCGTGGGGGCGTGTGGGGGGAGGGGAGTCATTCACACCGGGCTTGAGATGTATGACTGACTTCTTAATCTTAGGGAATATTCATGTTTTTTCTTGCAAATTATCACTTTAATCTTGGAATTTCAGCGTTTCTTCTCAGAATATTATTCCTTCCTGAACAGGCTCCACACACACACACACACACACACACACACACACATCAGAAACCTAGTGTTAGATCTATCATGTATTGTATATATTCTATGCATACAAATATGCAATATCTAATGCGGCTCTCTGTTTTGAACCGACTGAGAGCCCAAAGTGGATTTTCAAAGTTCAAGTCAGCCTCTCAGAGATGAAGGACTTCATAAACAGCCCTTCCATAATGCTTCATATTATTTTCAATGACCTCTTTCAGTATTCCATGTAAAGCCCATCCTCCCATCCGTCTGGGGTTGGAGTATTTTATGAACTACAGTGGATAATGGAATGATTGGTTGGGTTTCAACCCTTCAGTCGTAGCTCTAATTATCCCCCTCTGGAAGGTTTGCCGAACGAATGTTAATGCCGGAGAAAGAATGATCAGCTGAACATGGGCCGACAAACTTTGAAAAAGAGAAAGCTTTGTTTTTTTCTTTGCATTGTCTAGTAATTTCATATACAGAGCAAACAGATACTTCTCCCCACCGCCTGCTTTAGTGCCCATTTGGAAATTGTTTGGCAAAAGCATGACTCCTCACCCCTCATGCCTAAACCTAACCAACCCAACCACCGGATTCTGAAACTAGTGATTGAGACATAAACTCATGTTTACAATGTTTACTGAGGAAATAAAACTAGAGTCATTTATATAGACTTCTATACAACCAGAAGAGTCGCCCACTGGTGGACATTAGAGAGAATGCAGCTTTAACACATGAAGCATAGACTTCTATTCAACCAGAGGAGTCGCCCCCTGGTGGCCAGGAGAGACAATGCAGCTTTAATACATGAAGCATAGACTTCAATACAACCAGAAGAGTCGCCCCCTGGTGGTCAATAGAGAGAATGCAGCTTTAACACATGACGCATAGACTTCTATACAAGCAGAGGAGTTGCCCCCTGGTGGACATTAGAGAGAATGCAAGTTTAAGGAACCTCTGCATTGGCTTCACTTTCCAGACTTGGAGGTTGCAGCCGGCTGACTGCTGCATGTAGAAATTAGCTTGATAAAAGCACAGAGAAAGTATAATTCCAGTCTATAAAACCAAAAACAATGACCTCACTGAGGCTAAAAAAGCCTTCACAGAACCGAAGGGAACACCAGGGTCGGGTGATAATGCTGTTTGGGTTCCTCACTACTAGTCAACTACACTACTAAGCCTTTTAACATTACATATAGTCATGTGACCCACTTCTCATATAAAATATATTTATTTGTGCAGCTTTAAAGAAACCTTTCAGCACAGTTATTGCTATTCTAAGTGTGGCCTTCACCCATTTCTTCTCTCCAGTGCACCTTCAGGGCTCAGCCTTGATGAGACAGCAGATGGAGAGGAAGGACCTTTTCTCAATAGCTGTTTCTGAGTTTCAGGCCATGGCCAAACGGCTCCTCCAACATAATAGGAAAGTGATATTTCTCAGCAGTAGGTGTGTGGGAGCTGGTGTGAGCTCTGCAAGCCTTGTAGTTAACGAACAGTGTTGAAGGTCAGCTCGGCGCCGAGGAAAGGAACGTGTCTTTGGTAATTAGCACTCCCACAAAGAGCCCAGCATATGTGTCCAACCACGCCTACACCAGCAGCTCACACGCGTGTGATACTCTACCTGTGAGGTCCTTCGTTGACTGTAGATTATAACTCAAATCTTCACACCAAGACCAATTTTTAAGTCTGGAAAAACAAATCATTGTTAAATGTCTTCTTCTTAATCAAAACAAGAACTATTCCAACTTTTCAGTAAGACATCATCTCAGGAAGGCAGTCTAGCTGACAGGATTTTGATTATTTTCTAGTTCACAGATTTACTCAAAGAGAATTCTCTTTGAGTAGAGTGGACATTTGATGCCACGCAACTTTATTGGGAACATTCATCAAGTGAGCACAATATAAACTAAACTTGTAAAGGTCTGAGATCTAGATTTTGACAAAATAATAATGCAGAACTCATGTCAATTGATATTATTGTATGGTGGAAATCCTGAATTTTCCATTAATTCATTTTCAAAAATGAATGACATACACTTTACCTTGGGTTTATGGGACAGTTGATTGGCTGATGTGAAGCAGCTTTGGATTAGACTAGCTCAGAGTGGTGAAGTTTGGGAAAAAAGGGGGATGGAAGGCTGCGTGGCTAGTTATTAATAAATCCAATACTCATGTGGATTTTGTTCAGTTATATGACATTACCTTTTTACAAATGGATGAAACGTCTTTCTTTCTGCGACTGTGTTTTGATTACAGTTGTGTTGTCGTGTAAGTAGTAGTAGTAGTATATATTTTGCTGAATCAGTACAAAAGAGGTGTAGAAACGATTAATTGTGGTTTTACAGGGGGGTATCACTAATTGTTGACTCAGCACAGTAACTTCCTTTCTGGCTGCATAATTCATTCATAATTACCATATGTATGAGGGTGGTACTGATCTTCCTATCCAACTCTTTGCATAGCAGTGCAATATAAAGAATAATGTGGTACGATCAACCCTTGCACCTTGTAGAAGTATGAAGTATTCATTCACAGTAAAATCTATGCCACGTTACAGAAGCAGAAAAGAAAGGTGTTCTTGGCAAAGAAAGACACGGTCAGGACCCCATGCTGGGCTGTGGATATTGGGAGGATCGCCAGTGGCTCTGATGGACAAATTCAGCCAATGGTCCATCCTGGATCCACACACACCTTTAACCTGTGCTGTAAAACAGCGCCCACGACATTCAGTACCCAGAAGCACCTCAGACGCATTCAAACACTCTCCCCCCTGGTGTACGACATAGAGAGAAAGGATTCATAGTAAAGGGTGATTCTTCTGTATCACTGAAGTCATTGCTGGAGGCTGTGAAGGTGCAAGTGCTCTTTAGAGAAGGGTTCATTTACAGTCCAACATAACAATGGGAGATGCCAGAAACCTCTCTTTTTTGAGGGCCATATTATAGAGCCTTAAGCTGTGTATTTTGGTGTGATGAAGAACATCACCTGGAAAGAAAATGGAAACGCTTTAATTCAATAGTACAGTAAAGTTCAATTGAACATTAGAGGAACTTGCTTTTGGCGCGTCCTGTGGAAAAGGTATTAGCTATTTCCATTAATACAACCGCCTCATGTCATTAAACTATGCAGCTGCCAGCCAAATCATTGCTCTTGATTTGTTTTTTCGTTGTTTTTTCTGGCCTCCTGATGAGTGGAAGTCTGATATTAGCCCTACTTTTGGCCCTGTGTTAGGTATCCACCAACTCCTGAGGAAAATATCTCTTTGCCAAGCCTCAACACTCTTCACGGAGTCGGCTATGTTGCACCGGCATGTCATCTATGATGTTTCTAATAAATAACTAGCAATTTGAGAAGCACTCCTAAACCTGCATTCAACTGTGCGTAAAATACAACAAACAGAAGTGGTTTGAAAATGTGAAACTTTTGGAACTGTTGGTTCAGAACTACGACTGTATGATCTGGAGGCAGATGAGCAGGCGGTGAGACCCCCGCCTCTCACTAGTGGCAGTGTGGGTAATGCAGTTTGACAGGACGGCCATCTGACGCACACAGGGCCGTGACACACTGCCCGTCCAGCTCTGTGGGACAGCGCAACCACACCTGTCAAGGCCCATAATGCTTAGCTGCATCTGCCACCCGCCACACCAGCTGAGGGGCGTGCAGTGAAAGCAAAACAACTGTGGAAGACAGAAGTTTTCAAGATGAGGTGAAAAGTAGGAATCCAGCTTCCTGGGAGGAGCTCACATGGCGTTAGAGCTGAGAGGCAAACTGAACCGGACTCAAAGAACAAAAACTCACTGACTCGGTGGCTCTTAAAGGGACAGTGTGACGGATGTGGTGGCAACTAACGGAACTGGATACCCCTCCGGTCACTCCTCTACTACTCTAGGAGCTCCACACGTCGGACGGTGGCTGACGGTACAGCAGTTTTCAACTCGGTGGCTCACTTTACAGTTTCACAAGCATGGCATCGCTACCACTGGCAGAGACGTAAATGGCTTCTCTATGTCACTCCTCCGCCGTTCACTGGTTGCGAAAAAACAAACAAGATGGAGACGATCAAAATCCAAGATGGCGACGGGGAAACTGACAAACTGGATGCTTCAAAATGGCAGTCCAAAAACTAATGCGTTTCTACTTTTTTTTAAGTTTATGTGTAGCGTTTGTATCTCAGGCCTCTGTGTCACATGGTAGCAAACCTCTGACCTGGAATAACTACGGCCCTCCTGTGTTCCAGGTTTTTTAAAAGTGTTTGAACACCCCACGAGTATCAGTCCCTCTTTGTGCTGGCCAGTTCGCATGCAGAAAGAAACCAATATGCATCAGTGAGCTTTCGGTCCCACGCAGAGCGAGATTAAGACGGGCTCCCTCGCTGTGAAAAGTGTGGAGAAGCAGAGTTCCTACAGACAAACCTCGGCTTCCAGACCGCTGAGCGCAGCGTGCTGGAGCCGCAGGAAGGAGCTCAATGTCATCTCGCAGCTTTAAGAGGTGAGCGGGATACTGCTGAGGATTTCAGGGGAAGAGAACAGAAACAGGGAAGTGGAAAAGGTTGACGGACGGGAAGTAGGGAGGTGTGAGAGGGGGGCTAATCCAAATACATCACCGCCAGACACACACGCACACACACACACACACACACACACACACACACACACACACACACACACACACACACGCAAACACATTATGAGGGGCCAAAAGGCAAGCAGTGTGCGCCGGATTTAATTATGATGAAATACATGGCAGTGATGTGGACAGCACCCAGGTGCATGCTGGGAAGACAAGCTGTCACCAATCTGTCAGGCTGCCTGTCTGCCACGGCTCAGACGGACGGACGGACACACACACTCGCTCACCGGCACACACCGGCCGATGTGGATGGCAATACACATCTTGGTAAATGTTCAGTTATAAGTCATAGCCACACGAGAGACATCACACTTTTATTAAAACAGATATCAAAATAGATATCATTGTGTAGGAGGAGCCCACCGTGGGCGGAGCCAATCGTGGGACCTCTCCCAAAGCGTTTCCTCTCTGAGCCGCTGTCAGCTCAAGTGTCAGGTTGGATAGGAATGACGCTACTCTTATAACAAGTGCAGCAAACTGTGTCAATGCCATGAAACCACAATATTTGACCATGTTTGAAACCTGGCCTGGAGGAAGAAAAAAAACTGAGGGATGACATATTTGTGTTATATAATACCGGAAGTTACTATCCAGCGCTAGTTCCCTCAACAAAAACAATTCGATTTTGTGCGTTTGCTCAGCAGGATAATCTGATCTATAATAATGAACCACACTTTGATGATTCTTAAAGCGTCAATGCAGTTCTTAAGACATACACAGCTTCAGAATTCCCTATCTACACACTTTCTGTCCAGCAGCAAAGAAAACAGAGATAACAGAAAATGACTAGCTGGGGAGAACAATAAAGAGAGTGAATATTGGACTCGGACTCCGAGTGAATGATAATGTTGCATTGTGTTTGCTGGATACATATTTGCTCTGTAAACTGTTGGCTCACAGCTTAGTTATGGTCCGTCAGTGTTGTATTTTCAGCTTTTGGGATGCCCCCATGTGGCTAAAGAATTCCTGGTTTAAGGCAAAAAGAAAGATTCCCCCACCGTTGTGTTTGTGTTGTGTGCTGTCAGCTGTTCTGAAGCCAAGCGGCTTCAGTTATGTGGCTAAATCTTTACAGAGGGTTCGCCCAATGTCCCTCGTGCATTATAAACATTGTATAATATTTACAGCATGTTTATCATTTCATTCCTACAGTCATAACCACTCATTGTAACAATGATCACTACACATTATGAAGCATTTCGTTATGTCATACATGGGCGAGTCTATTTTAAATCCCATAGTTGTAATGCATTATAATTTTTTTTTAATTACAACCACTGTTATTATGCATTATGATTGTATGTAAAGTGCTTCTTGGCCACCTTCTTCTTGTAGTTTTTATGCAGCTCCTGAAAAGGACCATGGACTATAACACAATGAAAAAGCATGACAAGGAGCGAATCTTTGATTTTAAAATACTTTATTTCATAAACAATATCTAAATTCAACTCGGTCGGTCACATACACAGTAAGGATAGAAAATGCTTGAATTAGAATAAGAGAAAACAAGAATAATTGGGCATTCCTATCAGCAGCTTACAAAGTGAGCTCCCTGTGTGATGTGTGGCCTGGTGGGTAGAAAATTGTGCTACACGTGGACGATTTCAAGCTCCCGCCCTGCTGAAGTGCCCCAGAGCAAGACACCGAAGTCACGTCAGCTGCAGGGATGATGGCCTGTGTATGAAACGGAGACACCGTCTTCCTGGGAGTCGTGACACAGTACTGTACCTCAATGTAGGTAGACATATCTCATATATATATATATATATATATATATATATGCAAATCATTCTGATTTCCAAGGTCGTCAAACACGGCTGCTTGGTCAACGACCACCGCCTCCGTAGCTCTGGTGGAGGAGCCAGCCGGGTGAAGTGGTATCAGGAGCAGTAAAGTCTAGGGAGGGAGGTGGTGCTGTATGGCAAAAGTCGTTACATTGTTAAGTTACATTGTGTACGTTCAATCATGTGTGGCATTACGTATAATATGTTTTGTAACATAACTTGATGGCAGAGTCAAAAAGCACCAAAGTCATCATATAACTTGTTATGTAGCATATAACATCACATAGGTCTAAAAACACAGGACTTTCACCCAGAAGACAGGCGTTAAAGTCCTGTGTGGAACCAAAAGTACAAATTTTTTAACTTTTCCAAGACCGAACTATGTAGTTTAGTTGTCTAAACCCTTATGTTGCTTCACGTGGACATGGACGTATAAACGTAGAGCGATGTTTGAAGCAGCCGCTGACCGAGCTGCCGTCTAAGACGAGGGTGAGGGAGAAGCTGCTGTACATGCGCCTCCATCATCTGTGTCCTCCATCCTGTGTCCTCAATCCTCTGTGTCCTCCATCCTCTGTGTCCTCCATCTTCTCTGTCCTCCATCCTCTGTGTCCTCCATCCTCTGTGTCCTCCATCCTCTGTGTCCTCATTCTCTGTGTCCTCATTCTCTGTGTCCTCCATCCTCTGTGTCCTCCATCCTTTGTGTCCTCCATCCTCTGCTACACAGAACAGGAGCCAGGCTCGGCCTCTTTCTCAATCTTCTGCTTTCTTCAGTTTACAGTGCAGTTACATTTTGGATAAAACATATTTAGTTTGAGATAGCGCCAGGAGGCAAGCGATTGGAATCTCACAAATAGACATAAATTAATAAAGACAACATTTTGGTCCATGGTGTAAATCGAACTAGAAAAGATTCCCACTGTGTCCGGGATGGTTCTTTACGTGTTGGAAGACATTCACCTGTGTGGCTAGACTATCGTAAATTACCTTTAATATATAGCCGAATATTGTGAATACTGTGCAAGATCAAATACACATATTTGTGCAAAGAATGTGCACTCCTTCTACTATAAAAGCTCGGTCAGGTGTCAGTTTTTAGTTTGGAGTTTTTAGAAAAGTTTCCCACAATAGAACGACACTAAGGACAACACTAAGAAGGCATTGGCCGTATAGAATACCTTTTTGCTGTAGATCATAATTCAATTGGAAATGCCTTTTTTCTTTTTTAAAGAATACACCAAAATGCACACGTCACAAAAGCCATAATGTTAGAAAGACAAACCCACAGGCCATGGACTGTGGGAGCGTTCTCTTTTCTGTACAGTGATATCCGTCCACTCATTCCCATCTGTTCCGGCTCACCGCTGAAGCTACGGGTTGGTGAGGCGTTGGGGGGGTTTGGGGTGGGGGAGCTGTGCCGTGCTGGACACAGGGCTCCACCATGCTGTGCCTGAGACAAACTGTGCAAACGCTACTGTGCTCTTCTGTCCTCCGGACTACCGCTGCTACCATGCGGTAAGTATGCAGTACCACTCCGGAGGAGGCTGTGGATGTGTGTGTGTGTGTGTGTGTGTGTGTGTGTGTGTGTGTGTGTGGTACAAACGTTGGCCAGGCAGTGATTAACTCGGGTCTTCGCTACGACCAGTCAAACTGTAAACAGGACTTTTAGTCTTCAGTTTTTATATACAGACGAAGCAGAAAAGAAGCTCCGCCCCCGCCGCCCCGTCCAGTTCATTGTTTGGCTTCACAGCAAAAAAAAAAGAAAAAGGAAAGAAAAGATAATCTTCTTTCCTTTTAAATAACCTGTCTCTCAATTCTAGACCCGAGACAGTGGCAGTCTGTGTATCCCGGAGGCGTCTTTCTCTCTCCAGTTGCTGATAAATCAGTTGTTATGAGGTAACCAAGGAGTAGATCGTACTGGAACACAAGAAGAAGAAACAGGAAACGGTCAGTGACAGGAAGTGACAGAGTGAGGACGGACAATAAACCAATGGTCTGCTAGGAGCATTCAGAAAAAGCTTTATAGTGTGTGTGTGTGTGTGCATGTGTGTGTGTGTGTGTTCAAACATTTCATTGATCCATAGTTAGTGTTTCTGCTGTCTCATCTGTTTGTGTCCATGGAAGAGAGTGGCTTAGACTTATTTATTTTAGCTGCTGACGGCGAACTTTTGTGTGACGTCCCTTTGAAGCTTTTCTGTCGGGATCTGCATAATTCATGATTTATTATATTTGAAGGATTTCTCAACTCTTGGAAGTTTTCACAGCGGCAACAGTTTGATGGCATGAGAGGAAACAGCAGAAATCGTTCCTGTAACCTACTAGCTGCACGCAACGCGTTTTCTTTGTATATTCGACATGAGCACGATCATTTATTTATAAATTTTTCATTATTTTGACCAATTTTAGTATTAATTTTGATTTGCACAAGGTCTGGCGGTGTACATTAATACTACAGCCATACCATTATGTTTTTGTCTCAGAACAGTTAATTGCAACATGTGAGTCTCCTACAAATGGCTCATTCAGTGTTTGTTTATGCTTAGCTCCACCCTCTTGTGTCACTTCTGGTTCCAAAAAAACAAGATATCAACGTCTAAAAACTAAGATGAAGATGGACAAAATGCTAGAAACTACAGAGGCTTCAAAACCGCAGTCCACAAACCTACAGGTGAGTTAACGGTGACTACGTCCATGACTTCTTATGTATATAAGAAGTCATGGACGTTTTCTCATATGTTCGTGTCTCAGTCACACGAACATATGAGAAAATATTGTCCAGGTAGAAACATACTGACGTTGCATTTTTTTCAATCTCTCATCCTACCAACATATTTTATTACATTAGAACTATGGACTGAGGTCCTGTTGACCCCAACAGTCTATTTCATGCTGCAACAAACCCCCATCTGCAAAGCCCCATCTGCAAAGCCCCTCCCATGTGTCGTTAACAAGCAGGTTGTTTTCGGCCTACTATGATTCTGTGATTGCACTTTTAACTATAGCAGCGCAAACAATGGGAAGTGGCCTCAAAGTGCCCAGAATGCATCTGCCCTTTAAAGATTATTGTCGGAGCCTCCACAATGGAGAGATTCAGTGTAAACTGCTTTTTTTTTCTCAAAAAAGGAGGCTGTGTGCAGAAACAGATGTAGAAACAGTTGTAATAAGTGAGTACTGTTAAACACTGCAGTGTTGTTGTAGTGAGCGACATGGGGATCGGATGTGAATCACAGGAACACAGAAGCTGAAATGAGCTTCTCACATAAAAGCCTTCCGCGGTGATTTGTTGTGCAATTACATTGTGTGAAAACAGCCATAAAGCTGAATGCAAAGTGCAGAGCCGTTTAGATTATGAGAGGTCCATGCACAGGTCCATGCACAGGTCCATGCACATGTCCATGCACATGTTCATGCACAGGTCCATGCACATGTCCATGTACAGGTCCATGCAGAGTTCCATGCACATGTCCATGCACAGGTCCATGCACAGGTCCATGCACTGCTTTACATTACATTATTACATTACATTACATTTCATTTAGCTGACGCTTTTATCCAAAGCGACTTACAATAAGTGCATTCTACCGTTTACAACAAGAATCAGAACAAGAATCACGAAGGTACAATTTCGACAAAAAGTTCAACTACAAAGTGCTATCAGTAAGAGCCGTTTCAGTGCTACTAAAGTGCTACTTCCTTTATTCAAGGTATAGTCGGAAAAGATGTGTTTTTAGTTTGCGACGGAAGATGTAGAGACTTTCTGCTGTTCTGATGTCAATGGGGAGCTCATTCCACCATCGAGGAGCCAGGACAGAGAACAGTCGAGACTTTGTTGAGTGTTTAGCTCGCAGTGACGGAGCTACAAGCCGATTGGCAGAAGCCGAGCGGAGCGCACGAGTTGGGGTGTAAGGTTTTACCATGTCCTGGATGTAGACTGGACCAGATCTGTTCGTTGCACGGTATGCCAGTACCAATGTTTTGAAGCGGATGCGGGCGGCCACCGGTAACCAGTGAAGGTCGCGGAGGAGCGGAGTAGTGTGGGTGAATTTCGGGAGGTTAAAGACCAGTCGAGCTGCTGCATTCTGGATGAGCTGCAACGGTCGGATGGCACCAGCAGGTAGACCCGCCAGGAGGGAGTTGCAGTAGTCTAGACGCGAGATGACCAGAGCCTGGACGAGAACCTGTGCTGCCTTCTGGGTGAGAAGTGGACGTATTCTCCTGATGTTGTGCAGCATGAATCTACAGGAACGAGTTGTTGCGGTAATGTTGGCAGTCAGGGAGAGTTGACTGTCAAGGGTCACACCGAGGTTCCTGGCAGTCGGGGTCGGGGCCAAGACTGAGTTGTTGAAAGTAATCGTCAGGTTGTGAGTGGGGGAGACTTTTCCTGGAAGGAAAAGTAATTCCGTCTTGTCAGGGTTAATTTTCAGGTGGTGTGCGGACATCCATTGTGAAATGTCAGTCAGACAAGCAGAGATTCGTGCTGCTATCTGTGTTTCCGATTGTGGAAACGAGAGGATCAGTTGGGTGTCATCAGCATAGCTATGGTAGGAAAAGCCATGCGAGCGAATGACGGAGCCAAGAGAGTTGGTGTACAGGGAGAAGAGGAGAGGACCGAGGACTGAGCCTTGAGGGACCCCAGTAGTGAGAGGACAAGGTTCAGACACAGATCCTCTCCAGGTTACCCGGTAGGTCCGATCACTGAGGTAGGATGAGAGGAGGGAGAGCGCAGTGCCTGAGATACCCAGGTCCTGGAGGGAGGAGATGAGGATCTGGTGGTTCACTGTGTCAAAGGCAGCAGAAAGGTCCAGAAGGATAAGGACAGAGGAGAGAGATGCTTCTCTCGCAGTGTGAAGCTGCTCTGAGACAGCAAGGAGGGCAGTCTCTGTTGAGTGGCCTGCCTTGAATCCAGACTGGTGAGGGTCCAGAAGGTTGTTCTGGTGGAGGAAGGAGGAGACTTGGTTGAAGATAGCTCGCTCCAGGGTTTTGGAAAGAAAGGGAAGGAGAGAGACAGGTCTGTAGTTGTTGACTTCTGACGGGTCGAGAGTGGGTTTCTTCAGGAGAGGGTTAACTCTCGCCTCCTTCAGAGAGTTAGGGAAACAACCAGTTGAGAGGGAGGTGTTAATTAGATGGGTGAGAAAGGGAAGAAGGTCAGGAGCAATAGACTGGAGGATGTGAGATGGGATGGGGTCAAGGGGGCAGGTGGTTGGGCGGGCAGAGGATACCAAGGTAAGAACTTGGTTGGGGGACAGAGGGGTGAAAGAGGAAAGTGAAGGGGAGGTGGATAATGTTAATGGAGATGTAGTTATGGGCAGGGGATCAGTGAATGAGGAGCGTATGTCATCTATCTTTTTAGTAAAGTAGTCGACAAAGTGGTTCGGTAGAAGGGTGGAGGGAGGAGGAGGACAGGGGGGGTCTAGGAGGTTGGAAAAAATGGAGAAGAGTTTTTTGGGGTTAGAGAAAGAAGATTCAATTCTGGATTGGTAGAACAGGCTTTTGGCTGCAGAGATAGAGGCAGAGAAGGAGGCGAGAAGAGAGTGATAGGCGTGCAGGTCGTCTGCGTGTTTGGATTTTCGCCATTTCCTTTCCGATGCTCGCAAAGTGGCTCTCTGGGCACGGACCGGGTCTGACAACCACGGAGCCGGAGAGGAATTGCGAACCTTACGTGTCGTAAGAGGACAGAGAGAATCAAGAGAGGAGGACTGCTCCATGCACTCGTGTGCATGAGAGGCACAACTGAGGCAAAGACTGCTCCAGTTGAAAGGGTGGATGTCTGCAGATGTCTGTACTGTCCCGATCCCCTCACTGGCTGTGGGAACGCTTCAAAATGAAATCTAATTAAATCTGAATACGCCTTAACAGACTTTACCATGTAAATAATTCATCATTAATAACTGAATGATATATAATGAGTGAAAGCAGTATATCTAATATCCTTTTTTATTGGGCTTTATGAATAAAGTGAACGTAGAGGTGCAGTTCCTCAAATGACCACTTGTGACCGGCTCCGAAAGTGAGTCAAATCCTAATGGAATGGCATGTTGAAGATATGTTTACAGAAAATGTCATATTACCATTTATGACAACTGGGGTGATTTGTATAACTCACCCGTTTAAATTATACTAACACTTAAAGTTATGCCTAATTAGGGAGTGGCCATTTTGAGTGACAGGTGGCGTTGTCTCCTCCCCTGCGCCACCTGGCTCTGCCTCATCTTCATCTTTTTTTTGATGTATGTGTATCCAGTACAGGTGACTCGCCATGAAGAGCACAAAGTCTCTGTAGGTGGTAAGGTGCTGTGAATAGTGTGCTCATATTTTCACCATGTTTATATCTCGAGTAAAAACCAGAAGCCCAATTTTATTTGTTACATAACTTCCTTAACACCACTTTTGAAGTTATTTTAACACAAACCTCAAGCTTTTCCTAAACCTAACCAAGTAGCTACGTTTGTTGCCTTTTGTTGCTTAGATTCACAACGTAACTACATTAAATTAATTCAAAGCTGTGACCTTCATAGTTTGGGCCCAGTGTCACCGCATGTGAAGCGTTGGGAATGAGACCGGCTTCAATTGTGACAATAATGTATTTTCAAAAGATAGTTCAAATAATATTGGGGATCTACATGAAATGTCTTCTTTTCAACAATCCTTCCTGGCATGACTACTGTTGCTTTTTCATTTGCAGAAAAGCAAAAGCTGATGAGTGTCATGTAGCGCATGATGTACCAAAACAAGCTGAGAGCACACGTTGCTGCAGTGATTCACCATTTTAGTAAACTATTGACCGTGAGACGAGCTTCTGCCCCCAATGAGCTCGACGTATATGACGAGAAACACAGAGATCTGTGATGTTTACCTGGGAAAAATAATAATTGTGAAAGATTGCATGAAACAACAACCAAACAGCCAAAGATCACAGATTGGGGATTTAACACTTCTCACTGAGCTGAGACTTGACGAGAACAGATCAGCGCCTCGCTGACAGTAACTAACGTGTGCGTTCATCCCGAGGCCTCGGCAGCTCCTAACACCTCCGTAAGCTCCGCTGGGAGAAGACGTACCCACACCCAGCGAGAGAGAGACAGCAGAGGATACACGAGGAGGAGAGACAGACAGATCCAGAGTGGAAGGCTGGCTCCTCCCCCTTGACCTCCTCAGCTAACTCCTCCGAGAGCTGCTTCATCATTAATAGATGGACTTGTAGCTCTTTAAATTACAGCTCCTTCGCTTACGCAGCCTAATTAACCAAACATAATGTATGCTAAAATATGAATTGTTATGACATACTGCAGAAAATATACTGACAGTTTGGGAAGAAATATAATGCTGTTTAAGTTGCAAAATACTTCATTCATCATTTATCATTTCTTATTATAATTTCACCCTTTTAAATTAATACATTTTTCATGTTCATTTGTATACCAGGGGAAATAAGAACAATGGTAGAACCTCCGTATTTGTTTAATTATGAATGTCTGGTTGGGTTGTATGTGTGTTCTCGGTAACTCATTAAATACAGAATCTTGCTCAGTTCTTCTCAATACATTTTAAACCAACGTAAGAGTTAAAGAGAGTTAAAGTGTTGGAATTATTGATTAACGAATTAGAGTTTATCTGCGGAGACCAAAGAAAGGAAAAAAAACAGCATTCCCTGATTTTGCTGCTTCAAAATAAAAGCTTCAAAATAACAAAACAGCCAGGGACGTTTATTGTGAAGAATTCATAGTAAATTAAATGTGCTACAGAATTATCAGAGCTTTGTTGACAGTGATTCTTCACTAATACTGCAGAGAGGAAGAGGAAGCAGCAAAAACCAACCTGGGACTTTTATTGTGAAGAATTTGTAGGAAATGAAATATGATTATCCAAAGCCACTTTCAGTGGCTTTCTTAAATCCGATCACAATCCAAAAGTGTAAAGTGTGGACACATGTAAGCGGTCACATCTGAGTTCCGATTAGATTTCATAAAAGTCCCACTGAAAAGATGAGTGTAACCATTGAGACTGACCCTGCCTGCTGGTTTTGGCACAGAAGGCTTTGCCACTCTATTGGTCACGGTTTAATTACCCACAACCCAGTGCCACTCGTACAGTGCTGCTGGACAGCGTCTCTTTGCAAGTTTATTGCCTCAGTAATATTCATTATATGATAAAATCTGCTGCTGCAGGTGTTATTTTTTTCCCGTCAGCCAATGCAAGGGATTAAAAACACGATCATAAAAAGAAGCTTATTGTGTTTCTGCAATAACAGTTTCTTTTATCAGCCAAAACCAAAAGGGACCCCTCCCAAACTAGCAACGCCAACGGCGGCGTGCATTTCAAATCCAATCTGGTCCATTGGCAAACACTCGTGCTTCATTGAACATCGTGAGGGGAGCGAAAACAACGCATGAACGCATCTTCTGCTCGGCTGAAAACATGTATTGTGTTTCCACGGCCACGTACTGGTCCATACCCAGTGGCTGCACCATGGAGAACACAACATTCATGACAGATGGATTTTCTGACTTTTAATGAACAATAATAATGTTAGAAATGCTTTTCATGATTACATTATTTGTATCTTAATGTTGTAAATGAAGGATTGTATGTCATAATTCCTTGTGTAAAAAACATTTCATATCACACTTTTCTTTTAAGTGGCAGATGTTGCTTATTTCATGTTCCATTAGCTTTCGACATCTGTCCAGTTAACGGCCAGAGGTCGACTCATGTGTGCACAAGTGAGCCAATAGAAAGGCCAGATTTCCTGGGAAGAACTACAAATACGGTAAAAAAGGTTAGAGCTGCAAACGCACAACAGGATAGCAATAGGCAGCAGGCAGGGGGTTCAGAGTCCACTTAAAAAATACGCCTGTTTTCAGGAAAATTGAATCAATAACGATGACATTTGCTATGTCCCTTTTAGTACTCATTCGGCTGTAAAATCCAAGAAAACCCAATTGTTGGTCAATATATATATATATATATATATATATATATATAGTTGTGTCTTTCTAGCCAAACAGCTATGATGGTGCTAACATGGCAGCTAGGTGGCGGGTTTATGGGCGGGACCTGGATCAGTCATCACCAGCGCAAGATGGCAGTGCCCATATCCAGAATATTTTGGCTTGACTTTTGTACAGTGGAGAGGCATCTCCATCTTTATATGCAGTCTGTGGGTAATGTATGAATACATAGACTCAACTCAGTGCTGCTGGACGCCTTTGAGCCGGTGCTTCAGTCCTCCTGCTGTGCCCACATTGACACAATCCATATTGATAGAGTAATTCCAGTGGTTCATCTGCACCATATAAGCTCCACTGAGCCACCAAATCGGGCGTTTAAATCACCCGTCACCAGGTGTGGAGGCCAGAGATCAGGTGGAGCTACGCGTGTCTGTTCATGCACAATTTATTATGTGCATGCATTGGGTTTGGCGCCTGTGTATGTCTATGTGTGTGTATGTTGGTGCGTGCAGTAGGATTTATTGTGAAGGACCTTAAGGTCAGGGATGGGGAGGGGAGTGTGACAGAAATGTCACGATCAGTCACAACACACACACACATTCAGAGCAAACTTGGCTTTTATACAGATCCAGATAAACTGTGGTGGCATATGGAAGACCATTAGGGTTGAATTTCCTTAACGTTACGACAAGGAACTTTAATTTTGTGCAGAATATGGTGCCCTCTTTGGACACGAGCGGCAGTGTTTCCATGAGTGAAAGCACCCCTTAAATATCAGCAGTGGCCAGGCTCCCCTTAGAAAAACTCCGTGCCCGGCTTTGCCCTGGTTCTGGTGCTACCCTGCTCCCCTGGGCCTCCAGCAGCCTGCTGACTGACCCAGCTGTCCCGCTGCAGCTCTTTGTCTTTGGATCATCATCATCATCATCATCATCATCAGTGGAGCCGCGAGGTCAAAGCTCTTCTCCTGGATGGAGGAGGAGCTGCACACATCGCCCTCCAGGACTCCGGCTGGGGGTTGAAGGATCCGGATCTGGGTCTGTTCGCGGTGGGCTGGGAGCTGCTGGAGGCCCCGCTGTGGAAGGAGTTTCTGGCGTGCCGTAAATCATTACACCGGGAATCGAACCCGATGACAGGCATTAAGAATAACTATATATAAATAGTCAATCATCTCGCTGATGGTCATTATGTAGCTCATAGAGAACCATCCGTATTAATTTAGTTAAAAGTTCCTTGTAGTAACTTTAATAATAACGCTATTCCGTCTCCATTTACTACTATAGAATAAAAGGTGTAAAAAAAAAGGATTGTACCTTTAAGTGTTTCCATTGATAAGACCTATTAGAGGGATATATCCAGGTTCCACACACTGCAGGAGTGATTAATAACAGTATTATTAGAGAAGGACAGGAACATTGCGTACATCATTATCACGTAACAGCAGAACATTTTAGTAAAACATTAGACACAGAAAGCACAGAATAGTCAACATGTATCAATGTGTAGCAGTTGTATCCTTCTGATATCCACTTAAGCGTTCCGGTTGTGCTTGTCAATGAAGTAAAGAATCAACATCACATGCATTAGCAGTAGTGGGCCTCATAGTACACCTCGCTATCCTGACAGATCAGTATGTGTGAGGACTTGCATGTGATTGCCAGAGAAATGGTTACTTTATTCAGTGGTTTGCACTCACACTGTCTTATGGAGCCTGAGAATTCAAACCTAGTGCAATAACCATGTGATGGAAATAGTGTTGGGGAACAAACCTATGATGTGAGAGGTAATTTTACATTTTCACCATTTCCCTTCAAATACTGGTCTAATATAAAAGCATTTTAACAATTTTTGGTTTGTTTTGAACATGTTTGACTCGCTGTTGTAATCAGATGAATGTAATGTCTTCACATGTAATCCATTTATTGTCCCACAACTCGTGCCTCATGCTCACCAGTAGAGATAGTAGAAGAAGGATAGAACGAAGAAGGACAGCTTGCACCAGGCCTCCTTCAGGCAGAACTTGAGCGTGTCGCCGTTCATCACCGATGCCGGGTCATAGAGCAGCTCCTTAGTGTCCGTTGGGGAATGGAAGTACCTACCACAGAGGGCAAAGACCACACCGCGGGTAGTTGACCCGTTCCAGACCCAGGGGGGGAAGGAGGCGGAGGTATGCAGGGGGAGATGATGGGAGAAAATTGGGAAGGAGATAGTATGGAAAAAGATGGCATGATGAGTTAGGGGGATGGGACTCCATCATGCAGCAGATGTGGGTGAAATTGTTGAATATGTTTGTGTAAATTGACCGTTCGCTATTCCCTTTTCCTGAACAGTTGTTAATTTTTTTTTACTTCATAAAAGTGTAAGGAATAGATTAAAAACTTTATTTAGCCTAACGTTGGCAGTAAATGTCACTGTACAACCGTCTTTTAGTGAACTAGCATTGCTTTCGAAGCAAAGTATTACCTCATCAGCTAATTATGTTATTTTGTGTCGCAAAAAAGTGAAAGCCAGAATGCTAGTGTATATGAGTCTAGGGTTAAGAGTGGGTCAAACACGAGACTTTCATCCAGAAGACCAATGTTCAGGTCACGTGGTCATCCAAAAGTCAACATTGAGTTTTATTAAATTACAGAGGCTACATAAGAAGTTACAATCGTACTTCTTTGAACCCAAACCAAGAGCTTTTCTTTCCTGAACTGAACTAAACAGTTTTTTGCCTGAACCCTAACGTTAAATACATTTTGTTTTGGCAAGTCATTTTACATGTTGCCACCAACATGGGACTTTCACTCAGGAGTGTTGGTGTCCTGAATATACCCAAAAGTCAAAGTTGGGTTATTTTAAATGACGTACAGGCGACTCAAGAAGCTGCTTTCTTATCTTTCCTAAAACTGAATAGTTTTATTGCCAAACACTAAGTTTGTATTGTTTCCATGGTGGCATGTCAACGCCCTGTAATGCGTTGTTCGTGATTAATTCCTGTATTTCTGTGAGATCACATGAACCTTTTCACCCAGGTCACGTATGTGGTTCTCTTGGGATCAAGGCTGGGGTTTATTCATATCCAGTCAGCTCAGTGAGTGAATTACACCTCCAACTGCTCTGCATAAAAGTGAGTCAAACTATGATTTTTAATAACTCTTTCTGATGAATTTCCAATGAAACGTTTAAAATTACAGCCATTCATCACCTGCTGACAGATTGAAACAGAGAGAAAATCCACTCTATAATATATTTAGCATGCATTATTGCTATGCTCTTAGCATAATCAATATTTGTAAACACAACCAGCTCCCTCTTAAAACTGTGTAAAATGAAGATGCACTGTCACCCAAAGAGAAAAACCTGGCGGTAATTAATAACAGAGTGGGTTTGGGGAATTGTGAGATGTTTCCTGGAGCTCTTACATCCCAGAGAGACTTCTTTCTGTGAGGCTGTTAGAATTCAGAAATTGAAAAATATGTCGAAACACAAGGAAAGTCACCGCGAGAAAAGGGAATGGCAACGGCTGCCTGTTGCTTTGAGAGAGAGCTGTTATGTACCGATAAGAATGCCTCATTACTTTTTATAGATGGAAATCAGTCTTTCATGGACCCCAGAGCGGACACAAATGAACATGATTCTGTATTAATGGATGAATGTATATTCATTTAACAGACCAGTTGCATTGATATAGTGGGTGCCTTTCGTCCACATGGGCCCGTCCCAGAAAATCACACTAATTTAGACCTTCAAATTATGTTTTGCAGGGTATGATGGGTAATGGCGTTCAACCAGGAAGCTGCCATCATGATGCATGTGGTCTGTTCGATCATGAAACTTGGTTTATGCATGTTCATACATGTACATTGTTTTTTTTCACAACTGTGAAATGAGCAAACATTTGGTGGTCATACATGAAATGCAATGTATATTTACTCCGTTGGTCAAGTAGATGACTCATGCATGTATGAAACTTTCAACAATGCACTTGAATATGAATCTCGATGTACTTTGAATGTGACAGAAGGGCTTCGTAATGAGTTGCTGAATATACTTCTCATGTATTTCTACCAAACATGCATGCACATGTGACTGATGAAGAGGTAAACAAGGTTAGCTAACAATTAACCATTAGCTACATACAATTAGCTAATCATGTCTTTAACAATAACAAAGCACTAGTGACACTGCTTGTTTCACAATTCCCCTGAGCAAAGGTAACAGACAAAAATAAAACATCTTGTTCTTATTTTATTTTACAAACATGTAAAGACATAAAGAGATGCTCAGTGTGGACACGTTTGTCAGAATATGAAAATCCAAACGCACACATGCAAGAAGTGAAAAATGTCCTAAATCAACTTGCTGGTCCTCACAACGAACAAGAACACACACACACACACACACACACACACGTACAAACCTAGAAAATAAATCAGCTGACCAAAGCATTTAAACAAACTACAGCACTATATGGCCACTGTTGGCATTCCCCTGTACCCACCCACACATACACACATTGAGAGCTTTTAGTCTGGCATAAACATATTCTTTTAATAAACATGGATATGTCCTCCATTAATGGACCACTCCGTTACATCATTGTAGACAATATAAGGTTCCTGTACTGAGGCCTGGCTCAGAGTTGTCTCACATTGAGCTACTTCAAACACAGGTTTAATTTCTGCTGCTGTCTGAGGGTCAGAGGACATCGGGTAGGCCTGTCCACCCAGTGACAGCGGATACGGGCCCTGCAAGGCCCAGACTACTCAAAGGAGGGGTAACGTTGGTGTTTTTCAACCTGGACCGTATTTTCCCATGTTGGTGTCAAAGTGACTAACAAACATTTTGCGAGTTGAGTGGCTGCTGTTGCAGAGCTCTACGGCATTAACGGATCAAGTTCAAAAATGTCTCCATTAGTCACTTGGACACAAACACACGCACAAATGGACCAGGTTAAAAAAAAAACTTTAATGTCCTCCGTATGCTGTACATTACCTGCTGCTCTTACTGCTAAAAGTCCAAATCAGAGGCCCACACTACAATAACTTCCTATTGTTTCTAGAACACGACATGCACCTTCACCTCACTCGTTCCCCCCATTTTCAAAACTATGGGAGTGATTCCCGGCAGCTCGTGCTTTTAAAAGCCTCTGTTCTGGACAATGAGCAGACCTCTTTGTGAACGTACTTCATAATGAACAAATAGTTGCTTTGAAAACTCAACTTAGTAACCAGAACATTCTTTCTGGAAATTTTTCATGTAATTTTTTAATTGTTCAAGAACCACAAAATAAATATTAAAGCTGCGAGCAGCTGTGAGCGGGTCCTCGCTCCGCATGTCGGGGGTGCCGGCGTGTCGCCGCACCCCCGACATCCGGAGCAGGAACCGCTCACCGCTGCTCGCAGCTTTAATTGCATATATATATATATATATATATATATTGTGGGGCAGGGGCGGGGTTGAGCGCGGCTGCAGGGAGGGACAGAGAAGGGCGGCTCTGGGAACAGGTGCGAGCAGTTAGGGCAACAAGCCGCACCTGGGGCTAAGGTGTGTGTGTGTGTGTGTGTGTGTGTGTGTGGGCGTGGCTGGGTACGCGCCCTCAAAATCCCTCAGTAGGTGCCCAGGCGAGGGAGGAGTGCCGTGTGAACGGAAGCTCGGAGAGACACGATTCGGAGAGAAGCACGAGAGAGAGCTGAACGAGCGGACTGGCGTGCATGTAAATAAAAAGACGTTAGCATCCACCTACCGTGTCTGTGATCCTTGGGCTGAACCTGTGTACAAGAGCGAATCCTACCACAGTGGCGCCTCAACAGGTCTTGTACAGAGTCCAGGGCAGACGGGATGGAAGGCACGACCCAGCCGGTCATTGCGCTGGGTCAGATGTTAGCCGGCATCGCGGACATGCAACGCGAGCAGGCGGCGGTGACGAGGCAGGTCCTGGAGTCCCTCCGGGACCAGGCGGAGCGGCAAACCTTCGCGCTCGAGCAGCTCGCCGCACGGACGGCAGCGGGGGCGGCGGCGGGGGTTCCGGTGGGCCCGCCGCTGGTGGCGGTGGCGCTACACCGGATGACCGACGCGGATGATACCCGGTCGTTCCTGGACGCGTTCCAGGACTCCGCGGAGACGGCCGGCTGGCCGGAGGCCGAGTGGGCGGCGCGGCTGCTGCCTCTACTGGCAGGGGAGGCCTTGACGGCGGCGATGGGGCTCCCCCCGGCGGGGGGTTAGGAGCTACCGCGACATCCGGACGGCCATCGTGGACCGGCTCGGCCTGGCTCCCGAGGATTACCGGTGGCGGTTCCGCGCGGCGAAGCTGGGGCCCGACGATCGACCCTTCGCCTACGCTCAACAGCTCCGGGACGCAGCGGGGCAGTGGCTCCGGCCCGGGGACGATGGAGGAGCAGAGGCGGTGGTGGAGCGCGTCGTGCTGGAGCAGTTTGCGGAGGGGCTGCTGACCCGAACCGCCTCCTGGGTCCGATGCCACCGCCCCACGGACTTAGCGACCGCAGTCACGCTGGCCGAGGACCACCTGGCGGTGTATCCGGCCGACGGCGGGAGCCGAGGACCAACGGCGGGGGCAGTCCGGTCGGTACCAGCCCCGAGGCGGAGATGGCCGCCGCCGATCCCGCGGCAGCCGGAGCCAGGCACGCCGACGACCGACGGCCCAGACCAGGCAGGTGCACGCGCCCTTCCCGACCCACGGGGGGCCCCTCAAACGCCAGGGCAGGGTTGCTGGAGGTGCGGGCAACCCGGGCACGTCCGGAGGGACTGCCCACTGATGGAGGTGGGACAAGTGGTCCGGGTTGCCGGGCCTCCAGCACCCTCCCCGGGTCCATGAGCGACGTACAGCGTTCCGGTAAGTCTCCAGGGGGGTACACACCAGGCGATGGTGGATTCGGGCTGCACGCAGACCATGATCCACCAGAGCCTGGTTCGACCCGGGGCATTGGTGGAGGCAGCACGGGTGCGGATAAGGTGTGTGCATGGGGATATTCACGCGTATCCCGTGGTCCCAGTTGAAATTAGATATGCGGGGAAAAAACATAGGGTGAAGGCCGCGGTTAGCTCCCGCCTTACGCACCCCCTAATTCTGGGAACTGATTGGCCGGGGTTTGTTAAGCTAATGGGGCAGGCAGTGGGGGTGCGGCCACGGCCGGTAGGGCCATGCGATATGTGCGTGGTGCTCAGTGGCGACGCGGGTCCGACCGACACTGCAGAGGGGGAGGGGGAACCGGCTGAGGCTCCCGCAGAGGCTCCGCCGGCTCCCGAGTTCCACCCCATGGAAGATTTTCCACTCGAGCAGTCTCGGGATGAGACTCTGCGCTCGGCCTTTGACCACGTGATAAAAATTGATGGTCAACTGGTGCGCCCTGACGCAGTGCAGACATATCCGCACTTCTCGTTAATTAGAGACCGGTTATATCGGGTGAGCCGTGACACCCAGACCGGGGAGGAGGACACCCAGTTGCTGGTGCCGAAGAGCCGCCGGGAAATAGTTTTCCAGGTGTGTGTGTGTGTGTGTGTGTGTGTGTGTGTGTGTGTGTGGGCGTGGCTGGGTACGCGCCCTCAAAATCCCTCAGTAGGTGCCCAAGCGACGGAGGAGTGCCGTGTGAACGGAAGCTCGGAGAGACACGATTCGGAGAGAATTACGAGAGAGAGCTGAACGAGCGGACTGGCGTGCATGTAAATAAAAAGACGTTAGCATCCACCTACCGTGTCTGTGATCCTTGGGCTGAACCTGTGTACAAGAGCGAATCCTACCACATATATATATATATATATATATATATATATATATTGCCGCCGCTGCTTGCAGCCTTAATTTTAAAGCCGTTGTGGGGGGCCTGCGGGTCGGGGTGCCGGCGGGTCGCCGGAACCCCGTTCCACTAGGTGGCACTATGACCATGTGAACAAATACATGCATCACATCTCTCTGCTTGACACGTAGATCACGTCATGTAAATTGCATGTCAATCCGTTGCTGTATCACAAACCTAACATGTCTTCATGTAATGTCTTCATGTAATGTGCTCAGACCTTGTTAACACAATGCATGAGAAGTTTTGGTCTGATAGCATGAAGTACCTTGGAGTTACAACAGCCTAGAGACACACAGAGAACACACAGAAACACAGAGAAACAGCATACACATACATCATGTTTCTCTATGTGAAGTGCAGACCACATCATGTAAATATTATGTCAATCTGATGCTGTTTGGCAGATTTCCTTTTTTGCCAGTAGGTGGCGCTATCACAAACCAAATATGTCTTCATGTATTGTGCTCAGAACATGTCCAGCATCACACATGAGAAGTTTTGGGCTGTTAGCATGAAGTACCTTGGAGTTACAACAGCCTAGAGACACACAGAGACATACACAAAGAAACACAGAGAAACAGTATACACATGTATCATGTGTGTCTATGTAAATATCATGTCAATCTGATGCTGTTTGGCAGATTTCCTTTTTTGCCAGTAGGTGGCGCTATCACAAACCAAATATTTCATCATGTATTGTGTTCAGACCATGTCCAGCATCACGCATGAGAAGTTTTGGGCTGTTAGCATGAAGTACCTTGGAGTTACCACAGCATTGTATAACACAGAGAACAGCAGAAAATGTGTGTGTCTTTGGGTCCACATAACGTCAAGGATTATGGGGCGATTTGCGCAAATAGCACAAGATAAGGTCTTGAGGGTCTTGAGTTCATTACGGAACAGAGTTTGAGGCGATCGGATAAATACTCTAGGAGGAATACTCTAGGAGGAGTTCGTTAAAGTACGAATGCAAATTTCATCAAAAAACAGCAAAAATCGTCAAAGATCGGCATATTGGCCAAATTACTGTAGCTCCCGATATGGCTGAAATCGCACGAAAGATTTATTTCATGTA